>CABEEJ010005963.1:4980-44515 GCA_901482245.1 Timema douglasi | reverse complement strand
TTTAGAAACTCACTGTAAAACATTGTGTATTTTCTTTTATTATATTATTATGCCCGTGCGAAGCCGGGTTGGGCTGCTAGTTATACCATAAAAGTGAAGAAGCCCCAAATATGAATTTATGTGTTAAATAAAGAACACAATTATTTTGCAATCGGGTTTGTTCTAAACAAGCTTTTATCCTGTTAAATAAAGGTAAAGGTTTAGTACAAAGATATGACACACCATAAACATCCCAGCCCTACCTATTATCACTTCACTTAAATTTTTAAGTCCTCTTTTATTCTATATGTGTAAGAAGTACACATATTATGAGATATTTATGCACTTTCCTTTCCCACAGTCATTGAACTAATTGACGGATTTCAAGCAAATTTGCTACACACATAATACTCTTTCAGGGATATCCTTGTATTTTGATTTGTTTCTCATCCCTTAGGCTAACCATTTGGTACAAAGGAGCCCTAAAAAAAGAGTTTGAAGTTGACGAAACTTTACTATTTGTGTTTGCCTATTATATCAAAAAGGGTGTAGAGTGGATTATAGCATTATTATAGTTATTAACGCTACCAATATGATTTTACTGAGTCTTTTAGATGTATTTAAGAACCTCTCAAACCGCTTCATTAACATTCAACTTAGGTATGTACAGTAGTAATTCATCTAGAGACAGGAGCCACCTCATGGTGTTGTTTTCAATATTCTGCTTTAAGAAAAAGTAAAATGGAGACCAGTTAAACAGTTTCATAATATTTTGAAAAACACATCAAAATTGAAAACATCAAGTGAGGTCTTATTCCTTTGGTAATACGATTCTCTCTCTACCTGTGACGTAACGACAAGTCAAGATAGGATATTACATGTTTGTGTAGTTTAAGTTTTATTTGGTGAATTTCAAAGAGGTAACATTGAAACAAAAATTCTAAATTATACATTGCCACCATTTTTTTTTGTGTGCTTGAAATAGTTTTTTTAACACGTTTGCAAAACATACTATTTGGTTTATTTAAGAAAATTGCCTCTAAGAATTTTCCCGCTAGAATTAAGATCAATAAATTCCATGGAAGGAAATGTATATTAAGAAAAGGAAACATGAAAACAATAATTTTGAAATGCATGTTAATGTTGTTCACGTGAAAGTAGCTTGCGAAAGAGGGGAAGTTTTATTAGGAGCTAAAAATAATGCTGTCATGGTGAAATTATTTTTTTCTTCCTTCTCTTTCTATTTCGTACATTGGTGTCTAATATTGATGGTGCTTAGTGTGCTTAGGGGCGTTGAGTTAAGATGCCACTCGCTTCGCAAAATAGCTTCAAATTCACCCAAGTAGGTAATGCAGTTAACCAAAAGCGCAATTCAAGGGCGCTAGTGGCTTGTAGAATCATCGTTGCTCACCGATCACTCCCAAATTTGTTAAACTCGTGACCCGAACAGACAACAAACCTCTAGTGCAGTAATATGAAACTCGTGGCCCACGGACCTAATGATGTACCATCATGCAATGCGATCCTATTCTTCTTTTTTACTAAAGTTGAGAAAATACAACATTTGGGAATGTGGTATTCATAAATTTGACATAATTTGGGAAATTTTGGCAAATAAGTTAATGTAACTAATTTGTACCCTTTCTTCAACATATAAAATTTCCCAAAAATAGTTGAGTTTTGTGAACCAAATGTTAGCGGTTAACAGAACCATAAGTGTGTAAACAGTTGAAATGGAACCAAAAACACCCGACAAATCTCATCTTACAGACACAGCTCAGTCAATAAATAGAAAACTGACTTCGGCAGAAGGTGTACAGACAGATATTAATACTATTGTTGCAAATAAAATATTTAAAATTGTTGCTGAAAAAATGTATCGGGTTTGTCTAATTGTTCTAAGTTATAGAGGTCTATTTTGCTAGTTTTTTAAATTTTTGTTATAAAAAGTCAGAATTCTTTTTACGATAGTAGAATTCCAATATTTTTTTTAAGTGTGGCACCTCTAGGTATTTTAAATTTTCATCGTGTTCCTTATGGTCAAACGAGTTTGACAACGCCTGTTCTCGACCTTTAACCACGTCTGGCAACGCTGGTTAGCGCGCTGCAAGATGTTCTGCAAGGCCATACCCTTACAGCCTCAGCACTTGAGACAATAAAGCGACGTCCTATAAAGTCCTAACGAGCGAATAATGTCTGTCGGGCACACTTGGTTTTACGAGCACGTATCAGAAAAGTTTTATTCTTAACTTTGAAACAGAGCCAACGCTCGTAGATTTTTGCAGCTGCGACGCCTGAATTTTCTATAGCTGTAAAAAAACCACTATGGCTTACAATTTGATTTCAAACTAGTTTAATGTGTTTGCTTATAAAGCAAAAGTTTTTATATCCTGAGAAATTTGTGAACATCTGTTTGAAATGCATACAAATTTGACGTTTACTTGAGTCCTAAATTTATTACGATACATTATGGTCATTCGACTGTAAAAATAATACTGCACAATCTTAGCGAGTGTATGTAAGCTATAAATAGTGACTACATTATTTCAAAAGATTACATTTCACGAGCTATAAGGGGTCAAACTTGCTATTAAGGTAAAGTAATTAATATATGGGGCTGCAAGTTACATGTCTAGTTTTACCAAATTTGACCCTCACACATTAGATTCTTTACTATTACATTGGTACGCAAAGAGCATAAAAAGCAACTTTGACTCTTTATAACTTATAGCTTGTACACTTGTGGAGTAAAAATTATTGTCGGATGACCTTAGTGATTTAATAACTTTTTAATTTTATTTACCTATAACTATAGCATGGCAGCACATAAATTATATGTAAGATTATACTTTGCATAAAACTCACTTTTATAGAAGGATCATATTTGTATTTCAACATCACCTGTGTTTTTAATTATTTAATTGGCTATGCATCGTAAGAATATTATTTTAGTACTTAGTGTCTTGCTGTTTACCCGTCTACAATCCTATTTTCATAGAAAGGGATTATTAAAATCTAAAAACTTTTTTGGCGGCCAAAATTGATAGGCTTACATTTTTACAAGCGGTGTTTTATAGCTGTTGAAAATATATATCAAAGGTGACAGCTGCAAATTACATAACTTGACATATGAATACGTGAAAGTAGATTTAGATTTTCTAGCTTCCCTATACATAAAAAATGGACTGTATTTATTGCATTTAAGAAAACAAAATATGGACATTAAAATGTTTATTTTTAGCGAATTTGTTGAAACTTGTTTTAACGAAACATTTTACTTTCTCATTAACATGGGATGTTACAATATAAACTGCAAATAGGCTAACCTTAACTCACGTCTATTTGAGCCCACGTTAAGTGCTATTTTTCCACTTTTTTTTGGNTTTTTGGGGGGGGGGGGGTTGACTGAGCTTTACACGATTTCCTTTCAATTATGCCTTTAAAAAAATATGGAACGTGGAAACAAGATTGAAATAACTTAAGGACATTAAGTACAACAATGATGGAGAGATTCATACTCTAGTTATTTTTTGCAATTTTCTAAAAAGTAAATCGTGATTGAGTGTTTTTTAGTTTAGTTTTTCTAAAACTCCTCTCTTCGCCCTTTAGATTCACCGGTTGAGTAGGGGGGCCTACAATGTATACGAGAATAATGTTGGAACACATTTCAAAGTTGTTGACATTTCAGAGGGTTTATCTTGACAACTGAATCGTTCGTAGGTGGCGTAGACTTCTCCATTTGTCCAGTGAGGTACTGATCAACAGTTAAAGGCGTGGCTGTTCCAAAACTCGAAACAAGTTTTGGATGGGGAAATAAACCTAACATTTATATATATTTTGCAATATATTTTGTATGTATGGATGAAGTTAGTAACTTAGTTCTCCCAGTTGATTGCTCATATCACTAGTAATTTTAGTGGTTTTTATTGGCTGTAAAACAGTCGATTTTAGTATGGGTACAAACTTAACACTATAGTTAGCGTCCCCATTAGACAAGACCTTTAAAACAAATTTAGGGTAGCCAACAATGACTAAAAGTCACTGGCTATCTATATTACTATTTTTTTAAACCATGTTATTGACGTGAACTTTCTGATCTAATTAATCATATCAGTCCACAAATTACAAACTAACTTTTACAGACACAAACCTCAGAAACTCAACCATCAACCTCTGCAGCCTTGCAATATAGCCTAAGTCGTTAGAGTGCTCGTAATTTTGGAGGGAAATTTAAATCCCGGCTTGGTTCACGGAATGGGTTTACAACACTCTTTGCACGCAAAATTCTAGTGCAATTATTCTTAACTACTTTATTTATCTTTAGCACTTAGAATTAGTCTTTAACTACCCTGATGTTAAAAGTACTTATAATAATAATTATCGCCATCTCACACGTGCTAATATGATAGACCATCTAGACTCACGTTTATAAATACAATAATTAAATCGAAGATAAAACATTCTTTTACATGGAGATTGGTATCCAACGACACTTTATGATTTAAAGTTCATGAAAGTTAGAAAATTAACTTGACATTTCAACATGGAATATGTCTTCGTTCGAGAGCATTAATTATTCTACTTAAAAGATTGTCATTAATTAAGTATCAAAATTTAACTTCTAGAGAACATATATTTATTTTCATAACACTAAGTAAGAACATTAGTGTAACACTACAGTAATACTAAAAAGAACCATTCATTTTGATCAAAATCAATATTGTAGTCGTGAAATTTTTAGACCTCGATTATTATGGATATTGATGCTTTATGTGACCCCGAGCCCAAAAAGTGTGTCCTACAACTTCTCTGCCTGTAACTACAAAGGGCTAAAGACGAAAACACTCAATATATTTTTCAAGCTTATATCACGATGCTCTAACTTCAGGCTCAGGGAATATTTTTTTTTATTGTAGCCCTCAAATTATATGTAATTTACTGATTATTGAGTTTCTAAAAAATGTATCTTCACGATTGTGTTTAAAATGTACACCCGGGTAGTCTTTGACACGTAACAAATAGCTTTATTGATAACGTGATTTTTGAAAAATTGTAGTTAAAAAAAACATCGGCTGAATATTATACAAAATGTATATCTAAATATTGTTTCATCTACTAATCAAAATAATGTTTTTATAAGACAGATTATTCATTAATGTTTGGTTTACTGGTAACTGAATTTGAAAAAATAATTCGTACATTATGCTAGAATAGACCTATATGAGTAAGTATCTACGATTTTGTTGCACCATTTATTTTTTAATATCTTTGTTAGACTTTAAAAACTTCGTAGATCTATCTAATTAAATAAACTACACTTATTTGTGTAGACAAAAAAAAAAGCAGATTTGAATGAATTTGAAAGATAGGGATTGAGATGGTCCACTTGAAAGTCGTGAGAGAGACTTGTCAGTCCAGATTAAAACCAAACTATCTTGGCTGTGTGTGGTATTCACACTTTTGACGTAAATCCGGGCTCAGCTGTGTCCTAATTCTACTTGAAACCTGTTCACTTCTTGTAGGTGGACAGGTCCAGACAGTAAGAAAGAAAAATCGTGTAGGCCTATCAAAGTCTTCAAAACACAGGTCAAACACACGTTTACAAGATTCAAATATCGAGTAGTTTTACTTTATCGTGACTGTGTTTTAAGTAGTTTTACTAGTACTGTTATTGTGTATAGAAACCTGCTATGGTAAGTGGTATTACTTGTCGCCTTCCGCAAGGAGACTTTTAAATTTGTCATTTGACGAAACTGCGTTGAGATAAAATTTTGCCCCCCTTTCCCTAAACAATCCGGTTTTTTCTGGGGTCAAATATCTCATTTCATGCTCCTCCCCCTCCCCTACTCTTTCCCCTACAGTGTCGTGTTTCTGCTCATTTAGGAACCACCCAAACGATCAAATTTCCCCTGATGCATTGCTTATGGTAGTTTAGGATCTACCCAATTGATCTGATTTCGTGATTTTCCCATGATGCCATGTTTATGGTAATTTAGGATCTACCCAAATTCGTGATTTTCCCCTGATACCTTGCTTATGGTAATTTAGGGTCAATCCAAACGATCTGATTTTATGATTTTCCTCTGATGCTTTGTTTATGGTAGTTTAGGATCTACTAAAACGATCCAATTTCGTAATTTTCCCCTTATGCCTTGTTTATGATCCATACAAACGATCCAATTTCGTGATTTTCCCTTGATGGCTTGTTAATGGTAGCTAATTTAGGATTTACCCAAATAATCTGATTTCATATTTTACCCTCGATACTTTGTTCTTGAGGCCAAATATCCGATTTTATGATTTCACTTTGATGCAATTTTTTGTTCGTTTCAGATCCATCTTGAATTTGATGAAACACACTATACTAATATAACGACCACCTCTAAATCATGTTTCCATGACCAAGGAGTAGAGGGAGGGTAGTTTAAAATTTAAGTATTTGTTCGTTCTTGAGGCTTTATAGTTACAGTCATATTTTCATAAAAAGAGACTTTATTAAATACAAACTTATTTCTTTGCGGTCGGCATTGATATAATTTTTATTTTTATTAATGTTATTTTATAGGCATTGCTAATGTCTATCGAAAGCGACAGCTGCAAATGACATGACGTATCAACACGTGATAATGGATCTAGCAGCTTCCTATGAGAATTGGAATGTATTTATGAAGCTGAATCAAATGAGGGATACTATGATAACCCAACATTCCACACTAGCAGGAATAACAATACATCTCCACTTTTTACTTAAGTATATAACAACGATAAGAGAGAAGGCATTTGTTTGTCTCCCAAGAAGACGACGCCAATCGAATCTTAACTTTCCCGAATGTTCCGCAGTAGATGTATTTGGCAATTAGTGTTTGTTACGATTTGACACATGTTATTCGCCGTGTATGACCGGATGCGTCGGCCATAGGCACGCATGCGCAACTCGCCTGTTGACTACCAATTAGCACACGCCACTTTTATATCATTTACCGTCCGATACGTACGTTATAAGTTAAGAGTGGTTGAAAATAAAACTGAGCATCTATCATAATATTAATACAATTCTCTTGCTAACTATTTTATAGTATATTTATGATAAACTACGTTATGGTAAAATTTCTACTTGTGTTCATTTGGTGCAAACAGCTTAAATTAAGTATTTTTTCCCTCCCATTATGGACCTAATAACTTACTAAGCCATATATTGTACACATTTTTTTTTTTACTCATTCATGTCTTGCCTTAAAGTGATTTAACCTTCAATTGAAGTACTGTGTAACCTTGTGTTATAAAATACATCATTATAAAATAAATCTTAGCAAAAGAAGTAATTATACTATCACGACATATAAAGCTCGGCTAGTAGCGTGTTTGCCGAGATTGTAGTCCCGGGATAAATTTCCGGCCAGGTGAAATTGACTCAAGTAATGTGTGTGTTCTAATGTCGTGTGCTGATCATTGTGTTTATAAAGTGCACGCGCTCTACTAATAAATAGTAATACAGAAGCGTATAGATTGTTATAGTCGTGATGCTTCGAGCTAAGGATTTACCCGATACATATCATTTCTCATAAGACTGATATGACCACTCGGAGGGAAAATAATGTGGAAAAATTTATCATCAATGTAAGACGACTTCCTGGATGGGAAGAATTATTCAATTTTAAGACAAGGCTTGGTATTCAAAGGACATCCCTTTATATATATTAAAATAACTTTTGAAAAACTCCGAATCCAAAAAATAATATATTGAAATACTTAAGAACACGTATATATTCCATGGTGACTACAAACAGGGAAAACCTGGAAAAGTCAGGGAATTTTTGGACGAGAGGGAAAACAAGGAAATGTCAGAGAACTTAACTAAAAATAAGTAAAAATCAGGGAATTAAAAAATATGTCTAAAATACCCATTAGTTTCGCAACTAAACACTAAAACAAAAGTTAATAATACCTAAATAAAACAACATTTTTTTTTTTTAAATAATTGATGCAACCGTTTATGTTTAGTAGATACAAACTTTTTTTTAATATGTGATCAATAATGAATAAAACAAGTCATAATCCACCAATAAAAGAGGAAATCAGTAGTCAGGGAAAATTGAAAAATGTTGCCTGTAAAACCTGGAAAATTCAGGAATTGTAATATAAGTTTTGTAGCCACCTTGTATTCGCAATATTCCCGGTTTTTCCATGTGGTTTTTGTTTTCGATGGTTCAAGATAGTCCTAGTTTCATTCAACTAAATCTATAGAGGCTTTACAATAATAATTAAGAGTACAGCTAGGAAATGCATGCTATTGCTCGATCAGTAAGTTGCTAACATCTCTCCTGTTGTCAATAAATGTAAGATTCAGGATACACAAAACATTAATTTCACTGGTTGTTCTTTAAGGTTGTGAAACATGAAGAGAATACATTTAGATTTTAGAGTGTGGGAAAACCTAGTACTCAGGAAAAGATTTGATACTAAAAAATCTGAAGTTAATGGGATTGAAGGAGGATACATAATCATGAGCTACTTTCCATGCAATCATTGCATTACATTTTTAGGGTAGTCAACTCTTGCATATTGTGGTGGGCAGGACATGCAGCGCGAATGGAAAAAACAAGAACCGTATTCAAAGTATTGACTGTCCAACTCAAGAAGAAGATCTATGGGAGTATAACATTAGAATGGACTTGAAAGCAATAAGGTGTAGTGAGGTGGACTGGATAGAACTATCTCAAGATAGGGATAGGGTGTAATGAGGTGGACTGGAGGGAACTAGCTCAAGATGGGGATATTTTGAGTACTTTTGTAAATGCGGCAATAAGATTTCGAATTTCTAATGCTATGGAGTAACTAAAATAGTGAGTACAGAGTGTATCAGAGTTGCGCACACTAACCTTGAGTTGTCTTCTCGGTGTAAGTACGTGTGGTTTGTACTTGCAGAGCAACCCCTATGCCCTGAAGGACGGCGGGTCCTCGGCGGATATGTCTGCGTGGACGAGTGCTGGTTTGCAGCCCACCACCGGCTACTACCCATACGACCCAACGCTCGCAGCCTATGGGTGAGTTCACAACTCTTGAGTATAGAAATAAACTAGTACAAAAACTAAAAAGATTATCTTAAGGTGGGTTTGGTAGAGGGCGCGAGAAAAGGGCGGTGTATTTATACCGTTTTTAAAGCAATACTTTTTTTGACCAAAATAAATAATTTTTTTCTCCAGAAGAAACATGGTTTAATTTTCTTCACATGGTGACATCACCATTTCTTGACTATCTATCGCGGTTGTTCTGAAATTTAACGACAATTTTTTATCTTAATTTAAACAATGTGTCATTTATTGCCGCTATACTTATGACAGATATTCAACAACTGTTCTGGTCACCATGTGAAGAAATTTAGACGATGTTTGTACTGAAACAATATTTTTTTTAAATTTTAGCCAATATAGTTTTGTTATAAAAACTGCAGAATTACTGTTTTTTTTATTAAAACCCCATCAAGCCAATCTTCCATATTCCAAATCCTACTATCCCTCTAGGCTACCAATTTATTTTCCACTAGTAGTTATAAACTAATAGTTTTAAAGAACAAATGGTTAAGAAATATTTAAACCTCAAAGGTATGAATAAACAGGATAATGGAAAAGTTACATAATGAAGCTCTCCATTCTTTGTATTCATCCCCAACATGGTATGGAGGCTTAGGTGGGGTAGTTATGTGGCGCGTCAGTGTGTTGTTAGGCGTGTACACAAAGATTTAGTTGTGAAACCCGAATATATAAGACCCCTCAGTAGACCGATACATTGAAGGAAGGACGTTAAGAATGTATTTGAAGGAGGTTTGGTGTCAGGTAAGGGGGAAGTCTCAGGATAGGGTTGAATGCCAAGCTAATGTTCTAGCGGCCATGAACTTCCCAGTTCCTTAAGATGAGAGCATTAGCTTATGAGTCTAATAGCGGTAGTGGAATCGAATTTGATGACGAGAGGAAGGCAACTTTTTATTTAATTTAGCACCGTGTCTTACTACTCGTTCGGGTTATACGCTTAAGTACTAATTACGCTAATGAATTAAGAATTGGGAAGGTTGAATTTAGAAGAAGTGAACCCGCATTTGCATGGAAGGAGAGTGGAAAACAATTTAGGACCCCCCAGTTCACCCGACCGAGATTCGAACCTTGATCTCCCCGTCCTCGGCAGTCGAACTCAACACGACTAGCGCGTTAGCTAACTACACCACCGAGGTGGGTAAGGCAACTATTAGGGGCAAAACAAACTTCAATGTACCCGTCAGGGTCCGTATCGGTTGATTTAGAGTAATTATGAATAAAAATTGTTTTATACTCCCCAATAGAAAAAAAAAGTGTCTTATTGAAGACACTTTTTTTTGTTGTATTGTTTATGTATTCTATTATATTCATATCTTTAAAAAAAATCTGAATAAAAATCTAAAATTGCTAAGATGTAAATAAAACATCGATTAAATCGATTGTCGTGTCTCGACTTTTTTTTTAATAAGCAAGATATTCACCTATGTAAAAAAAAATTTAGAGAGCTTAAGAACCAATTAAGATACTTGTGGTGTATACAAAAGTTATTTTGCTTGTTAACATTCATTGTAAGCACTGTTCCGTCTTTCATGTTTTTATTTTGACCTTACAACGCTAGAAGATTATGTTCATTATTTTTTTTTTAATGTGGAACAAATCTCCCTCAAGTGTTTATTCTCTTTTTTCATAATTTCATGAATCTCGTTTTTACATTTTTCCTAGCTCATTACGTATTTTATCCGTAAGCCCTTTATATGTGTTCCCTCACCACATCGTATAGCAACCAGCTCCCCTCTATTTTTATTCAGACCAATACAATTTGCTCGGGGAAGGTTGGTTGTATGTACCTGAGGCCGACACTTTATTTGCCATTGTGGAGCCTATCAGAGGCCTTGTGAGTCTATTGTTTGGTCACTATTGTGTGATCAGGTCCATGGCAGCATCCAAATCACGCGAGCGATAGTTCATTCACAGACGCTCATTAAGTGCCCGCCTTTTTACCTGCGTTGAACAACGGGCTAGATAACATTGGAGTGAAACTATTACAAGCGATATAATCACATTAGAGTGAAACTATTACAAGCGATATTATCACATTAGAGTGAAACTATTACAAGCGATATTATCACGCTAGAGTGAAACTATTACAAGCGATATTATCACATTAGAGTGAAACTATTACAAGCGATATTATCACATTAGAGTGAAACTATTACAAGCGATATTATCACATTAGAGGGAAACTATTACAAGCGATATTATCACAATAGAGTGAAACTATAACAAACCAGATCACATTATAGCGAAGGTATAGCAAGATATATCACCAAAAAAAGTAATTAAAATAGGTTAAATCCCATTAGAATTAATTATAGATCACATTAAAGTGAGATTATAACAAGTCACATTACATCACATTAAAACGAAACTATAACATGATAGATGACTAGGAAATAATTTAGATAAAACAACCCCTCCAGTAAAATGGGTAGTAATAGACGTTCTGGGTTGTAAGATGCGGTGCTAAAAATAAATAAAAAAATAGATGTACACACAAAATAAATTTCAGGCCAGCCTCCTGACACTATATTTGGCACCTAATCGACTATTTTTACTTTTTTTTCAAAGGGGGACAAAACCAAATTTCCTAAAGCATAAACCACGTAACGATAATGAAAGGAGGAGTGGGGGAGCTCTAATATCTATATGATGTTACTTGTGGAGGGAGGTTGGAAACATAACATTGTTACGTAAAACATATCTTATAGGTACTTAAATTATAATGCTGAAAAAAATAATATGATGGTTCATTTGGTCACCGTTTGTAAACATTCCTATGGATAGTTTCCGAATATGTACAGTCCGTTGTTGAAAATAAATGCAAGTTAAGAACCAAATCCTTGTTCCCGATATTAATAATTAACTACCGATATTCACTCTTGATGTGAAAAGTTATGTAGCACAGGTTAGGTTAGTTTAGTTTAGGTTAGAAGGAGAAAGGACTAGGTTAAATGTTTACCAGGTGTTAACTTACATGGGAGGGTGGGGGGGGGGCCTCTAGGGATGTAAAAAAAAGGGAAGAAAAAAGAATTTCGTGGTTTATGGAAGACCCCTAGCTATGATTTTATTGTGTTTATTTTGGTTTTATAATAAATTATCGAGTCTTGGACCTTTAGGACAGTAGGGATTACTTTACCTATTGAACCAAAGTGTTGAATAGCATTATAATAAATACACAATCTAGATATAATATTGATTTAGCTGAGTGGGTGATAAAATGATCAAGATGAGTTCACACCATCCTTTCTTGGTTTCCTTCACAACATTTTGTTCAACGACTGGCACTTATAAAATATAGTTGCAAAGAGGCAAAACACATGTTATCGCTCTGCTGACTGATCTTAACAAAACACTAACAGAACTTGTCACCTATCAAATCAAGGTTGCCTTCTCCCCCCTGTATCATTGTCGGTTTTTTTTTTTCTTCTTGAGGAGTCTTCTGTCTGTGACAATTCAAACTGGGCGGTGAATTACAAAGCTGCTTTTATAAATTTTATCTACTTATGGATAATGTGTTTATTTTTTTATTTTTCCATAAAAAGAAACTAATCTTTAAGCGGGGAGAAACTATGATAACGTCTGGACCAATAGGCTCTAGACTTGGCTGACTACTTTAGTTTTTTTTTATCTCTTTGAGAGATAAAAGTGGTATCATATTTTAAACACACAATATGCAGCTAAGCTGTGCAATGCACACTGCGTTCTCATCAAATATTTCAATACTGACACCAGTGGTCACATTATCTAAGACGTCAAGCAAGCTCACAATATACTTTATTTTCTTGTGGGAGGGGAAGAAGGGAGTGGCTCAAGGTTTGAATCTAGGTCAGAACGTGTGATTTGTTTCCCACATGTGGCTTTATCATTTTGTGATTTCATCCCCCTTCCCTCACCGCACCTCCCTCATTTATTTCTTCATTATAAGGTGTGTGCATTTACTACATATTAACCCTCTCATCGCCTTCCCCATTAGAATAAGTAATTAATATAAGTTATTAATGACCACTGTAATGTGGGCTACATATTCTAGTAAAAAATATATTGACATTGGAAGAAATTAAGAATTTTCTCACGTATAACTTATCATTAGAAAATCTAATTGAATGTAACATTTTTTGGTGGGATGACGAGGGGGGGGGGGGGAGGGGCAGGAAGAATATACTTGAGTTTATCTTTACATCTTAAATGCATTTAGCTAAATGCTAATGTTCCCTTTAATATAAACAAAACAAAAGATGTGCCGCGGTAATTTCCCTTTAATTAAAGTAGGTACCGTTTATGAGTAATGTGATGATGAAATCTAGAGATAGTTTTATTCGCAATTGATGTATCATGCCAGAAGTGCTATAATGTAAGCTTGTTTATCTGAAGTGGACCACATGTAAGTGTTTATCTTGATACCTGACCAATAAGTGTTCAGCTGAGTGATGAGAACAATATGTTCTGCCTGGATTGGCAACACTCCACACCACGCCAATGGGGCTAGTTGTTAGTGTCACCCCTTAGGGCCGACATTACTAGGTTTCTTTCTTCATAAAAATATTCTCAAAACCCGTCAACACGAGCTTTATGTTTGTTCTTAGTTTAGTAGATAAACTTGTACTGAGACAGTGATGGCAACTATCACAGCTGTTATTAGGAAAATCACGACTGTTTTAGACAGCATTTCTTTTCATTTGTATTTTGAAAGTACACAAGTCAAAATCGTTTTTTTTAAATGGTATGTGTTTGTGTAAATTATAACCGTGATCAATTTTTTTTTAACTAAATACAACATATTTTTAATCTCTCTATAGTCAAATCTGTAGGAAACATGAAATTGAGTTTAATTTCTTCTTTTTTGCATTTGTTTGTTTAGCATGTGCAAGTTCCTTAAACAAAATACGTGGTAGGAAAAATAAATTCAAGGCAAATAAATAAAATATGGGAGATATCGAGAGAAATGTTTTGCTACTTTACTTTTAAAACTATTATTAAATAAATAATTTCATATAAACTTAGTTTGTGAAAATATAACCACTAAATCCTCGTCTTAATTTTACTAATTATATACTAAGAAAAAACATCGCTATGGGCCAGGCTACCTCATTTTTTACGTCAGAATTAAATTGATGTATTAATAATAAAAGCCGAATTAATGAAAAGTGAGATCATTTTAAATATATTGTATAAACTCAATTTATCTACCATAGCATTATATATAAAAAATGTCACTATGACTGCAGTGTGTTTAATTTAGAATCCCACCCTTCCCAAAATTTTCCCTTTTTTGTTCTTCTAAAGACCTTTACTTCATTGTAATCAACTTAAATAGAACCGTTTATATTCTTTATATTGAAAAATGAGAACTGGACATGGGATCAAACTCGGCTTAGGCTAATGCTATTATTTTGTGAAGAATGACTCTGGGCACGGGATGACTCCTGAAGAGATAAGTGGCTAGAGCATTGGCATACTAAACCAAAGGTCCCGGTTTCAGTTCCTGTATCCAGGTGCCATTTTTCAAATTAAAGCATATAAAGTTTTATTTAAGATGATTACAATGAAGTAAAGGTTCAAATTTAAATAATATTATATTTTGATATGGCTATAACCATAACTAACAAATATAATAGATTGGATATGTTATTCATCATAAAATTATTTATCTTTAAAAAAGATAGAACAACTTACAGAAGATATTAACTACCTCACAATTTTTTTTGTTCAATTAGCATATTTTTATAAGAGTTTTATTAAAAGAAAAACCTTTCTGTATAAATAAACTAAGCTCATAAACCTAGATAATTGAAATGGCTTTCACTGGTTATAATAATAAAATTTGCTGTGGCAATTTACAAACCTTATCTAGGGCGTATCTAACACGAGTGAAAATATCTGGAAAAAAACAACAATAAAGTAAGGTCAGGTAAAAAGAAATCCCCATCCAGACTTGAACAGAACAACGAACACTAACATGTTCGCGACAAGTGTGGACGGTTTTCCGAACAGAACACTGTAACAAAATGTTTTCGTTATTCTGTTCGGCACCGATCCACCAGTTGTCGGTTTTTGCCCGTCGCATCAAAGGATGTTCGTGTTCGTGTTCTGGACGCCTCCGCGAACATTTACGCGAACATTTCCCCAAACATACAGTCACTGGCTGGACAGCAGTGGAGTCACACGTGTGTTTTTATTTTTTGTAAGTAAGCCTGCATATATCTTTTGGCAATTGTGTTTCTTAGTGTATGTGTTAAATTATTATCTCATAGTCTCAGCATATTGTAGAGAAATGTAGTGGTCAAAAGAAGAGCAAATGAAGCTCTATAAGCCACACCAGGTAATCTGGAATCCTAAGGATTTAGAGCACTATAATAAAATAAAAAAACAGAATGAGTGGAGGAGATTGGGGTCGTGATAGACCGGGAAAAGAACGAGTACAGTAAAAAAAATGGAAAGTTTGTTATCCGCCCTTAGGATGGATAAAGAGAAAATACGATACCATCAGTACAGGAAAAGTTAAGAAATTATATACAAATTATTATATACCTATATTTAGATACATTATATACAAACTATTATTTATATATATGTATAACTTTTTGTGGGTTAAATATTTGCTTGACCTCAGTGAGCAAAATACGCTCCAAGAGGGACAACTAGGGGACGATTTTCTTAGCATCGCGTCCTACTACCCGTTCAGTTTATATGCCTACGTACTAATTACACTAATGGGCTAAAGATGAGATGAGTAATTTAGAGGAAGTGCACCCACATTTGCGTGGAGAGCGTAGGGAAACAGTTTAAGAAAATAAACTTCACTGTACCCGACATGTTCTGTTTAAGTTTGGACACTCGGCCACAGCGAACCGAACAACGAACATGTTCTTGGAAATGTTCATGTTCATTGTTCTGTTCGTTGTTCTGTTATAGTCTGAACGTGGCTTAATAGGTATGAAGGGAGGTGTGCTTTTTTTATGTGGCCGAAAAGAAAGCTGTACTTTTTATTCAATAGACAGGACGTGATGTTTACGGATTGACACGGTTAATGGATGCGATGGAAGGAAACGCCATTTATTATAAAGTCTGTATTTTGTCAAAAAATGTGGGCAAGATAAATAAAACGGTGATATTAAGATGGATACTTTTCTGCAATGTTTTTGCTTCGATGTTTCAAATAGAAGACTCTCTCCACTCCACGCAAATTCGGGTACACTTCCTCTAAATTCAACCTTGCTCATACCCAACACATTAGCGTAGTTAGTACAAGCGTATAAACCAAACGGGTCACGGTGCTAAAATTAAATAAAGGAGAAAAATAAGGATGATGAAATAAAACGGTTGCATTCTACAAGCGAGGGTGAACTTTTTTTTTTATTATGAAAAAAAAACACAAATAAATTGATCAAAGCAGAAAACACATTACTGCTAAGTACTCAAGTTCACTTTTAGACATCTCACCACAGGATGTTTTGCTTTCATTCTACGAGAGTGTTTTATTTATTTTTTTTGTTATTTTTTTTTGGTCCGCTTCGTGTGTGGAAAAGACAAAATGGCTGGAGCTCGAATGCGACTTTATTGATTGGTCGACACTGACGCTCACGAGGAAGAGCAGACAGGTGGATGTGGGGAGGGGTGTAGTGAGAAAAGGGATGGTTATGTCATGCGCATTAAAAGCGCGCGCGACTATATCATGACTCTTTCTGTTTACTTTATCACATGAGAATTAAAGATACTTTTTTATTCACACATTGATTTTATGGTGGTGAGAAGGTCGGGGTTTAAAATACCGGATGTATGTACAGTACAAGCAAACCCTAGTACATTTCTTCTACACTATACCTTTCTCATTCTTACCCTATTTGTGTGACTTTGTAGATATCTTGGATGTGATGTGTTGTATTGGACTGGGGGTGATAAGGCATGTGTGGGGGAAGAATATTTATGCAAAGTATTTCGCACAGTTTGTTTAAAACCTAATTACGTCGATGACACAAATAGAAAGTCTTGTTTAAAATGCACCTTTTCTTCTAATTTAATTTGTCTTTCCTATTTTGTTTTTACGTTTCGTTAAAAAAAACATAATTTTGTTAAAGAAACATAACCTTCCTTGAAATACTAAATTTTACCTTTTTTTAATTTTTTCTCATCTTCGTAGCAAAAACATTTTGATATAAATGTATATTTTATTTCTTGTAAAGTAAAACAAAAAAAAACTTTTTCCCTGGTTAGATGAGTGAGATATGTAAACACGACATAATGGGGTCGTAAAAAAAGAATATAAACTATGTTTTTTATTCTTTTGTTATCTACGTTTTTTTTTATTGGCTGACATTTTATTAAAACTATCTTAGCGGTAATCAGTCAGGAAAGCCTTAATAGAGAAATAGAGAGAATACAATATGGCCATAACACTGTCTGATTTATAAAGGGGGGAAAAAACTTTCGGACAACTATAAAAGATGTTAAAACCGATTTCATAGATTTATATACGTAAAGTAAAGTGATCTGAAAGTGTCTAAATTCATCCCAAACGAATACTAAGATGCAGTGCTAAAAAACATAAAAATATATTATTATTATCATCTTACTACCCGTTCGGGTTGTACGAACTTACGCTAATGTGTAGTGTGATTAAGAGAGGAAATGGAGGACCTAAAGCTTAACGTGGTTTTGGCAATCAAATAAATATGTGCCAGGACCGAGGATTGAACCCCGGACCCCCAGCACAAAAGTCCGACACCTTACCACTAAACCATAAGGTCACAATTATGAAAACATAATACCTTATTTTAACACCTCGTCTTACTACCCGTTCGTGCTAAGCGCACATGCACTAATATCACTAATACGTTCGGTATGAGAAATGTTTAATTTAGAGGAAGTGTACCTGCATTTGCGTGGAAGGCAAGTGAAACTCCATTTATAACAAAACACCCTCAGTAGACCCAATCAGGATTTGAAACCGGATTTATCCGTCATTTGCATTCCAATCTATTACGAAAGTGACGCCTTAGATTAGACATTTGAGCACTGAATCGGGTAGTAGGCCTAATATTAACGAGGAATACACAGGGACTAAAATTAAGTTGAAATAACTTAACTTCTTATGTGCTTGATCCACTTTTAAATATTACTCTGTACTTTCCAAATATTTACGCTAGTAGGGTTGGGTTTAAAATTTAAAGTAAATGTTTCCGCATTTGCTTGGAGGTAGAGTGATAAACATTTTAGGGGAAAATAGCCTGTGACCCCAACCTCAATTCTAACCTTGGCTTCCCCATCACCAATAAACCGCACCAAACGAGCCTGGTGCCTTTTTATGAGTGCCCATCGATTAATTGAAGTGGACTTGGCTAAACGTTATCATTTTAACGAGACTAGCTCAAATTGTTTTAACCCGAGATCATTTTACTTTACCCGCTTCGGAGGTCAAATGGTCTCATGCGTCACACTCGCAATATACAGGACTGACGATGATGGGGGAGGTCGGGACTCAAATCCTAATAGTTCGTACCAGATTTGGTTATTATTAAATGGTTTTCACTCTACATCCATGCCAATGTGGATACACTTCCTCTTAATCCAGCCTTCGTCAGACCTAACTAGAACATATGCAAGTAATACAACCGGGTAGTAAGACGCGGTGCTAAAAAAAACTTGGCTCGACTCTTCTTTTGACAAGGAAAAAAAATGTTGCGACACAATCGCACAAACTCTCTCAAAGAAAATTTTCAAAAATAGTTTTTTTTTTAGTAAACTACCCTTAAATATGTTATACCATTTAAAACCAAAACCAATTTCAAAAATAACATTATACATTAACCTAAATTATTTGTTATTTGTAAAAACAAAAACGTATTATTATTTATCGTGAAATACTACTCACACGTTTTCATTTAAATTCACTCTTCAAGGTCAGTTTACAAAGCATTCAAATTTTATTTAATATTATGTAAGTAAACTAACGTTACATTTATTTATTTATTTTAGATTGATATTCGTTCGAACCTCGATCTCCCGATCGACAAGCGCGTTAGCCAACTACGACACCGAGGTGGGTCTCACGCTGTTATTTGTCATGTCAAACACTCCCAAGATACCAAATTGGAACCAAATCGTTAAGGCCATTTGTAAAAATTTTCAAGTTAAAAAAAAAGGAAGTAATCAATTACCTACCTTCAACGAATTTTTAACCAAAAACCAATTATATAGTGTTTTTTGCAATGTCATACACTCTATATATACTTTTAAACAAAATTTAGGGCCATTATAAAAACATTTATTAATGGGCTAAGGTGAAAATTAAATGAAATTTCTTTTGTGGTATAGTACTAAAAACTCTAAATATCAAATTTGAACAAAAGCCATCAACTCGTTTTGAATCCGTGGCCGAGGATGGATAGACAGACTTTTAAATAGAATGGTAAAATCAAATTTTCTGGGTTCGTGTTCACATAAAACGTAAAAATTTGTCAAAATCTCGAGATCGATTTTTTTCCCCCGATCAAAATACTTTCTCTTGATATGAGAAAGTAAAAACTATGAGCTCTTGTATTCTTTCTACTTTATTAACATGGAAGAGCTTCTAATTCCTTAAACCTACGTGTGTTTTTTTCAATCAAAAAATGTGGTTTTGATCAATATTTTGAGCCAGTTTCATATTTAGAGGGCAAATTATACCTTTATCAAGTAATCAGAAAGAGCATATATCACTTTTCCTTAAAGATATGATTGTATGATGTCAAAATGGTGTCTCGCCAAAAGCAAGTAATCTCTTGTCACGTGTCGGGATTAAATATTAGACCTAGGTTTGTTATCGGTCTTTCAAACCACGTGATACATCCATACTAATACCAATCGCTTTGTAATGCAAATTAATGGAAAAGAGTGTAGTCTTGTATTATTATCTGTAAAAATGTCAAGGGCACCGTCTACTTGGAAGGTAAATATTCTCACGATGTGGTATTTCTTATGAAAATGGCAGTCTGTAGCTCCAAAACTTTTAAAATAATCTTTGATTGTACTTGAAGGTTATGTTATGAGCCTGTTGGATAGAATTACTTTATTTATTTGAGGAAAGCTATATCTATTTTTATATTAACTTACTTTGATTTCAAAGCTGTGACATTTCGCGTGAAATTTCCCTAAAAATAATCTAATAGTTTAAATAAGACAAATTTGGATTATTTGGTTTTCAGCCCACCATGAGATGTTGTGATACTTTTTGCCTCCATTTTGGTGTGGTGTGAATATTTTTTAGCACCGCGTCTTATTGCCCATTTGGGCTATACGGTTATTTAATAATTTACACTAATGGGTCAGGGTTGAAGAAGGTTAAATTTAAAGGAAGTGCGCTTACATTTGCGTGGAGAGCGTGGGAATCCATTTAAGGAAAACTACCCTCAGCACACCCGACCTGGATAAACCCCGATCTCCCCACCATCAGTAATCTAGTCTATTAAAGGAGTGTGTCTTAGACCATGGGGCCACCGGACCGGGTTTGGTGTTTATAATGTTTTGAAATTGAAAAAAACAAACACTTTTTCAATAACTTGGAATTTCAGGACGTTTGCAACGCGTCACAATTCTACGATAAGAACCTTCCTTATTATATTATCCCATTAATGTCTTATAAATAACAATAATTGGGTTTGGAAGTTGTGAGACGGCCATTAGGATTGATTAGGATTCCGTTTTCAAACATTTTGAATTTTAATCCATTCCCCCAGGTAAGTGCTGGTTCATTGCTTCATACTCGTCCGACTCACCGACCACCCAATGTTGCCACTACAACGTACCCTTCGTCTAACCTTTAAGGTGGCAAGCTGTGTGTACCCGTACATGCACATTTAGACTAAGATTTTGGTAGGAAGAACTTTTTAATGCAAACTTTATTTTTTGTCAACATGTTACTATATTATTAGCTGTCTCTTATTGTATAGGTATTGATATCATCAATCAAAATTACAGCTACAGATCACATGACTTGACGTATGAGCACTTGAAAGTTGATCTAGCAGTTTTACTAGCTGTCGGATAAGCTTAGTCCTTTGAAAATGAAGACTGTATTTATTGGACATAACACGATTTTGATTAAACATGACCAACTATGGGTAGAACAACTTAAAATCAAGATAATACACAACATTGAAAAAATAGGGCAGAGAATATAAACTACTTCCGGTCAATTCGTGACATGCTGACAAAATACTAACATGGATCTCTCAATCGTAAAATAAACTAATAATATAACAAGGGTGGCGAGGGGAGGGGCTTAAGGGGTGGGGGTGGAGTAGAGGGTTGAACTGGTGGTTGTGTTGGTTAGGAGGGGGGGATGCTATAATATATAGCATGACTGTCGTGACTATACCAAGAAACCAGGCGCTAGGAGCGCTGGTGATCCACGCAAACATGACACGTTTAATTCTTTTGTGTTTGTGTGTTTTGGGTCATTGGTTTGGTGTAACATACATTTTTATTCTTCTTTATAAAGCTTGGTCATTAATGCATTTTCTATGCTGGGGTCCGGGGTTCAATCCTCGGTCTCGGCACAGATTTATCTGATTACCAAACCCTTCCTTCACCTCTGACAAGACATCTTGTCAATGTGAGGAATGCCAGGCCTCCACCGTGGTTCGGATTCCACGTTAAACTGTAGGTCCTCCATTTCATCTCACAATCACCCTATCATTACACATTAGCGTAAGTGCGTATAACCCGAATGGGTAGTAAGACGCGGTGCTAATAATAATAATAATAATAATAATAATAATAAATGCATTTTGATCTTTGACCACGTGTGGAATTGAATAGAAATCGGTCAATTTTAATGCAACGGTTATTTCAGTATTAGCTATATTTTTTTTCTTTCTTTTAACCCTAATTTTGTTGGTATGAAAGACGAATCTAATCTCTTTGATCTAGCTACATAGTTCTCCCACTGAGTTACACTATCTTTGTTTTACTATGCGCATGGTTACCAATTACAGTGTCGTGATATGGAATGTTGCAAGGGTATGAATAACTTGTAGATGTAATTTCTCACTACTCAGTCCCCATTCGACCAGTCATACATAGGTCCTGCTCTACATATATCACATGGAAATGCAGGCCCATTTAATTGGAAACCTGACCAATGAGTGTTCTACTAAGTAATGAGAACATAATCACAGATACAGTTTAAACTAAATTATGAGTTTCATAGGAAGTGCATTATTTCAAAACTGGTAACTCATGTTATCACAATGGCAGAAAATAAAATTTACAATTGTATTTACAATCTTAGTCCATTTAATTAATAATTTAAACAGTTATTATCTGCTCCAGTGAAGTTAAGGCAAACTTCAAAATCTTTTGTTCAAGCTCAGATGATATTACTGAGAAAGAGGAGCTGCTGCTATTAGCAGCTGTTTAGGAAGATGAATAAAATATAAGGGGAAGTTTGACTTGTTCAATTGATGGTTCCATTTTAATGTAAAAACACTTAATAAATATCAAACCTACCAATAGAATATTACTTAAATACACGTGAAACAAACTGAAAACAAAACTTCGACACTTCTTTGGTTATTTTAAAAAATCCATCATTGCGCATTTTCAACACGTAGCCCAAGTTGCGTTATGCGCATGCGCAACTTAAGATGGCTCAAAGTGGAAGATGGAAAAATTGCCTGGCCAGAAATCGAAATAAATAGCGCTGTGCAGCAAGGTATAGCTTAACTTGGCATAGCTTAGCTTTTTGTGTGAATCAACCTAAGGGCGGCTTTCTTAGAAGGCACTAGAAGCGTTGCAGATTTTTTAGAAACCGTGGATTATTTATGAAGTGGTTTGATATTTGTTTAATATTGTTTTCACCAGAATGTAGGTGAAAGTTCTGAATAGCAAAGGCTTAAATGGTTTTAAATATATATAAATTTACATAAAACCATATATAACAATCCCACTTGATCTTATAGTTTTCTGATGTAACTATGAAAACATACTTTATTTGTTAGAGGAAGTCTAGGTAAAGGCTTATAACATTTTGCCTTAAACTCTAAAGTACACAGTTATCGCTTAGGTCATCGTTAAAAAACAACTTTAAATTCGTCAAAAACCCGCTGACAATTTTCGCCTACAATTTATTAAAAACAATATTTAAAAAAATAACTTCTTAAATAATGTGGGATTTCAAAGTTTCTGCAATGTGGCTCAGAGCATACAACCCTCTTAGGAACATTTAAAATTGTCCAATATGTAGGGACTTTTGTTTATATTATTATTATTATTATTATTAGCACAACGTCTTACTACCCGTTTGGGTTATACGCACTTACGCTAATGTGTAATGGTAGGGTGATTGTGAGATGAAATGAAGGACCTACAGTTTAAAGTGGATTCCGAACCACGGTGGAGGCCTGGCATTCCCCACATTCACAAGATGTCTTGTCAGAGGTGAAGGAAGGGTTTGGTAAATAGATAAATCTTTGCCGGGACCGAGGATTGAACCCCGGCCGCCAGCATAGAAGTCTGACACCTTACCCCTAGACCGCCAGGTCACCCTTTTGTGTATACATGGTGATGCTCGCAAACCTTGGCTCAGTAACTGATGCCTGGTTAAAAAGATCTTGCGGCGTAGTATGGGAAATTGTCCTTTTAACTTTTTCCTGGAAATATTCCTATAAAATCAAGCGATATAGCCCAATTCCTAAAGAGTTTAATTTGGTATAATTTCGAGTCAGGTTTCAACACCAGATATAATATCAAAATAGAAGCAATGACAGATATTCCTGTTCTCTTCTCAAAACTCAAGTAACGACCACTGCGCTTGGTGTAATTGTCACTATACCCCATTAGATTATGTTTATCCTACTTCAATATTATAATAAAGAGTTTACCCGTGCTTCGATAATCTGAAAATCCTATCAAAAAATCTTCATCTATAAAAGATCTACCTCATATCAAGAAAGCCAGTGTTTCGCAAACAAAGTGCCGGGAAACCCTTGTTTACCGTAGCGGCGAATTAGATGTTTCGTGGCTACGTAGCGCCACGAATCCCTATTCAATAGTAACACGGATTAAGTTGGTATGAGTGATATCTGCGCGTCGTCCGCATTTCGTACTTTCCCGTAATTAATTATATTTTTAATATAAATCTGACCAGAATAAGATCAAAAGCTTTCACACGCACGAATTTGTTTTACCCAAATTACTAATAGCACGAATGAAATGTTTCCAAATGTTAACGAAGCTGGAGCAATAATATAGCTATAACCTTTAGTCTTGGAACATTTGAAGTTACATTAGGAAAAAATAAGTCTACACTTTCCTCATTCTTATTTATGGTAGGCCTACCACCGTTGAACTGGGTGCGTAATCCATTTTCTGCTGCCACGCCGCGCAACCAAAACAAAACAGTTTGCAGCAAAAGAAAGTAACACTGTAGTAGGCCATAGATTAATACAATACAGATTTGAATAGTGCCTAATTAACTATTCGTGCTATAGTCATCCATTCCCCCAGATACTAAAATATATTACGCCTAAGTTAAGTGCCTCATACTTATTACTACTATTCCAAGGGAGATACTATTGTAGACTAGCTCTGGGTCTAACTAAACATGAACATTAAATATATGTTTAGTTAGTAAAATATAAAAGGTTTACTTACTGACTGAAGTAAATATAGTTTTAATTGGTAAAACAGATAAGGTCTACTCATGAACAATTATCGAAGGACACAGTCCTAGTTTGTAACCTGATGTGCAATGCCTTAAGATCCCGTCCTAGCCCACGGACAGTATCTAACTTCTAATTTAGAAAATAGCGCTGGAATTGAAACCATTGAAACCGATACCATATTTAAAAATCTACTTAAAAATGTTACCAAATATTTATTTTAAAATAAAATAACAATATTTTGACACTAATTTCTCTGTTGTCAAATGAATAATGGAAAGAACCACACCTTGGATGCCATGTATAGTTGGAGGCATAATCTTATATCTAATCTTCTGGTTGGTCGGATGTGATATGGGTTCTTAATGGTCTAAACAAAATTGTCTTAGCTTTAACAGACAAGTCATTAGAAGACGCGTATTCGATTTGGATGACAGATGAGTTTCTTTTTGGAGCCTCGATCTTCCTTAAAAAAGTTTTATTTTTTTGCGTAATTTGTGGAAGCACCACAAGCTATCTTTGTCTATCTCTTGATGGCACTGGGGTTATAGGATGCCTTTTAGAAACAAGACACGAAAGTGGATACTAAACAAAAAAAAAGAGACAAACAAAGACAAAGAATTCCTCCATTCAATTCCATTGAAACAAAGGACATTGAAACAGGTCCGACACCGAAGTAGCAATCAATGTGAAGCAAGTTGGGATAATATATCGATAGTAAGAGCAGAAAAAAAAGGACCTTTGTATGTGTGGCTATGGAACGAGGTCCTTGGGAGGAAGGGTGGCGCTGGTAAAGAGCTATAGAGAGGTTTTATAGAATGAACTTCAAACCTTAAAAAAAAGCCTCTTTTCTTTGATACGATTGTCCTATTCCTTTCCCCTCCTCTGTTAGAGTCCTTGTTTCTTTCAGTTTTTTTCTCGACTGTCTTTCTGTTTTATTGGTCTCCGATGGCCGCCTTTCTCTTGTCTGTTCTTAGAAGAAAAAGAAGTTTCGCTTAATGGGATGATGACTCCCCCNTTTTATATTGGGATGGATGAAAATAAAATCACAAACGGGTAACTTTGCAAACCACCCGCTGTCGTTCTACTGGTGGTTTGCAAAGTTACCCGTTTGTGATTTTATTTTCATCCATCCCAATATAAAACAAAATTCACCGAACTGCAGTATACATTATTTTGAAACTTCTATAGTTCTATTTATGAATAGTGTCTACAATCCAATTTGTATAGAAAGGGAAAATATATATATTTTTTGCTGCTAACATTGATCAAATTTGATTAGTAAGCCCACTAGCTTATTTTATAGGCATTTGTACTATCTACCAAAATTTACAACTACAGATAACCGGAAGAACATATTATCTGAAACAAAACATGATAAATGTTTATTTTGTTAATCATTTTTTTAAAGTTTATGGGCAACATTGTGGCAAGTGTGAAAAAGAGGCTCGTGAATCAAAACCATGTTTACTCCCCCTGTCAACAAGAAAGAGTGGCCCTCGAATTCAAGCAGTGCATATACCCTTGTCAACAAGAGTGACCCTTGGTTTCAAGCAATGCTTACACCCCTTGTCAACACGAAAGATTGGACCGCGAATTCAAGCAGTGCTTATTCATCTTTTCAACACGAAAGAGTGGTCCACGAATTAAACCAGTGCTTACTCCCATGTCAACAAAAAAAAAGAGTGGCCCTCGTATTCAAGTATTGCTTACTCCCCTTGTCAACAAGAAAGAGATACCCTCGAAATGAAGCAGTGCTTATTTCCTTGTCAACTGTCTATGTGTGTGTGTGTGTGTGTGTGTGTTTACGCATGCGAGCATAAAAAAAACTTATCGCCCTATGAACACAACAACCGGTTAAATAACGACAAAGGACACAGACCATGTAGCGCCGAACACTTATTTATTTTATTATTTTCATTCTGGGTGAGCTCCTCATCGGATGGGAGTGGATGAGTGAGGGGGCGGGAGGGAGGCTCTAGAATCAGAAGGGGAGGGGGGGGGGTAAAGTCTCCAAGAAGGTGGGAACAAGAAAAATCTTTATTTCTAACCCTCTTTTCTACGTCTCTCTTATTTTTCTACCTCGCGTTCTTCTTATAGTCTCTTAAAGTCCCATGAAGACAGGGAATAAAAAGCTGGGGCGGGCGGAGGGGAAATATATATAAGATCGATAGGATAGCCATTAAGGCTAGTGGCTGTGAAATCACACAATCGTGAATATAGAGTGAGAGAGATAGAGATAATGTGGAAGGATAAATCAATGTGACAAAATGCGACCGCCACAGTTAAAAGAAGTAACAAGATTTAAGAAATTTAAAAAAAGACACATTGTAGACTAATTCTATCCTTTTCTATGAGGGGTATTAAAAAGGGATTAAACAATGCTATTTAAACCACATCGGTAGGCACGCAAAATAGATGTCGGGCTCAGATGAGCTGGGTTCTATCCCGCCTAGATGTGCCGAGGATATTATTATACCACTCTACCTACATGCATTATTATTATTATTAGAACCGCGTCTTACTACCCGTTCGGGTTATACGCACTTAGGCTAATGTGTAATGGTAGTGTGATTGTGAGATGAAATGAAGGACCTACAGTTTAACGTGGAATCCGAACTACGGTGGAGGCCTGGCATTCCCCACATTCACAAGATGTCTTGTCAGAGGTGAAGGAAGGGTTTGGTAATCAGATAAATCTTTGCCGGGACCGAGGAATGAACCCCGGCCGCCAGCACAGAAGTCTGACACCTTACCCCTAGACCGCCGGGTCACCTACCTACATGCAGATGTTCTAGTATTCTACTCCAGTTAGTGTAGTTAAGTGTGTTTAGTCCGGGCGGGTAGTAAGATGCATTGCAAAAAAAACCACCTTAAACTATTAAAGTTAGGAAGATTTCTTTGACATATTTTGAAATTATAAAAACTATTTTTATATATTATAAATATAACATGTTAATGTGAGAGTTTAGGGAACGCGAGAAAGTGAATGTTATGCCAATTTTTATAGATTTTTTTTTGCTAAAATAAATCGAATATTTCTCAATTAGAAACAGAGAACTTAATTTTCTTCACTTGTTTATATCAAAAGTTGTTGAATATCTTTCATGAACATAGTGGCATTTTATGATAAACTTTTCAATGAACTTTTGATATCAACTTTTGAAGAAAGTTGAGCTCTTTATTTCTATTGGAGCAATATTTTATATAGTTTGGGAAAAAATAAAATTTTTGCATAAAAACTGCAAAAAGCGATGGCCTTAGCTCGCGTTCTCTACAATCCCATTTTAACATATTAAATTATTTCCATTTGTATTAGAATATACAATATTTATATTAAAAAGACAAAGACCCTTCAATCTTTGAGATCAAAATAAATTTTACTAGAGACCTTTATTTAGATTTTAGATGGAAATAAAATGGTTGTGGTTGTTTCGCCAATACCAGCTCACCCTACCCGTCCGGGAAATCCGAAATAATATTCTGACGATGTAGAAGGTAGATGTCAGAGGAATTGCATCAGTTTTTTCCACGAGGACCCGTGGAAAACATTTATGCGAAATTATCGTCACTACATCTGGCCTGGGATTCGAACCCTGAATGGCTAGTTACCAGCAAACCAGACGAGACGAATCGATATCGACGCCTTACCCACGCACCCACCAATGAAATTACATTTTCAAATGGTTTTTAACATTTATTTTATTCATTTGAAACTTACTAATTTTTTTAAAAATTATTAAAGCGTCATAATTTTCTCAACATTATTTTTATTTAAATAAAGTTATAGTCCTATAGTCTCTCTTATACCATTTTAAAAAAATCCTCTGGGATTGGCGGGAGACTATCTGTTGGAAATAGATTTTGAAGTCACTCGCGTCTCTGGTCACACGGTCTAAACAGCCAAGTTCACAATATACTAGGTTGCCGTAGACGGGAAGGTAATTTTTATTGTTTTGCAATTTTCTTTCCAGAAACGGTTTGTTCAAGAATAGAACCATGTTGATTAAGTTATACTTTTTGTAAACACGCCTCCTCTATAATTTTAAGAGTTATCAAATATCGATATAATGGACATTTTTCAATAGAAAACTGCCGGTCTCATAACAAAAAATAATAGAATGATGCACTTAATAAACATCGATACATTATCTTAGAAGGGGTGTTGAAAATGTTAACATAAAAATTTCACTAGTTCTCGAGAAAACTGGTATTTTCAAACGTATGATTTTTCCGCAAGACCTGTCTAGTAGCTAGCGCCATCTACGGTTCCCGTGATCCGTCTGTTCTTATTGGTGCGGAAGGATACTTTGGTCGATTGTGAAGCCAAGCCACACCTTTCAACCTCTCGCCCATCATCTCACAAAATATGTTTTAGGCTTGCACTCTACAGGGCAAAGGGCCTTAAGTCTTTGATAACTTTTGTGTAAAACGTGCTAATAAAAATAAATATGCAAAACATATATTTAAATTATAGTCTTAAACTATAATAATTTTAGAATATTATTTTGAGTTATTTTAGAAAAATGTACACACTTCTCAGTTACAAAATATATATATATACACTTAATATTAAACTATTTTTGATTAAAAAATATCCTTAAACATAATGAACACTGTCACCACATTAGAATAAAATACATAATTATCATAACCAAACAATACGTTACGTCATCGTTGTTTCCGTTTGTAATGACAGGCTAAACCTGAATCAAGCTTGCATATCTCTACGCATCATAAGCCTACTTAATTAGCAGTTAGTTAATTATTCACATGTGAAAAAACTAAAGTTACACAAAGAAACAACCGCCACGACAAAGCGTCGAACACGTAAAGTACGAGACCATATTCTTGTTTTACCACGCACGAACAAGGAAACTTTTTTTTTAATTACGCTGTAAATAAAAATACCTTTTAATTTTATTGTAGGTTACCCTTTACGCTACTATTTTGAATGTCTTAGCTGATGGATTTTGTTGTTTGATTACGAAGGACTTTTATCCAAATATTATTCATATTAAAGCCTCGTCGTTGGTTCGTTCTGTTTTCAGTGGAGGCTTATTTCCGCGAAATAAAATACACTGGCATTAACACTTACGAATTCAATTTTCGCTGCACGGATGCATTAGTACACGCAGGTACATGACGGGAAGTTTGCCTGTTTGCATGCTTGGCCGCATGCGCATGTTGGGAAGGTCAACGAAACGCAGAGGATGATAAATTATATGCTATGTATTTTTAATGATAGAAAATTGTTAACACGATCGTTAGATCTTATTGGGGTGTGATGAAAGGGAATTTTGAAACAAGGTACCCTCCGTTTACCTTGAATTAAGGTCGCAAGCTTACCGTGATAGGTTACACTATGGTGCAACCTATACGATAGGAACATAGAGAAATGAGGAAATGAAGAACAAATATGAGTATTTTGAAAGTTTGATATAGCAAAAAAAAAAATATATATATAATCTGAACAAGATTTTTTTTGTTCTTAAAATGTATCTGTTCAAATTCCGCCATGCACATGATGGATATCAAGTAATTGTTGAGAATACTATGTTCAGTAAATTAAACTAAACCTAGCCATTGATGCAATATTTTATTTACTTTGGCCGAAAAAAAAAATTGATACAAACTGGTAACATACGACCTTAGCTTACGTTTACTTCTGTACCAACATAAAATAATATAAGACCCACAACCGGGGTAGAGCGGTTTACGTCTTTAGACTCGCATCGCACTTTATCACCATTTACAAGAGTTCTGGAATCGAATCCTGGCGGGTGATACAATGAAAATCATCCCCCCCCCCCTCCCCACATTTTATTTTTCCTTTGATCTTCTATTTCCTCCCACATTTATAATGGATAATTTATATGATCTCTCCTATTTATAACCTTACATATTAGAATGCATATTTAATTTTTTTTTTGCTAGTGTGGTAAGTATAAAGAAAATTGAATTTTGAGGAAGTGTACCCGCATTTGCGTGAAACTCTGTTCTTAGAAAATCCATCCCTTGTTCCCTCCAACCGGGACTTTAAACCAGATCTCCCTGTCATTGGCAGTTCAGTCAAATAATATATTTCCTGACGGCGTATGTTGGATGTAACTTGATGTTTCCTGACTATCATTCTGAATGAGTTATTGTTGCAACGTTGCCATCCAATATACTCTCCTCCACTCATTGACCCAACAATTCCTTTTTCTTCTCTGCCTTCACTTTGTAGGGATGGATGGTTGGTTTTCCACGACGAGATTAATCACGTCAAAATACAGATCTCAAAATTACTTATGTCAATTTGGAGGCGTAACTAATAATGTACCGGTACACAGAGGTAATATATTCAGCCATTGTTTCTGCAGCTTGTCGGGAAAAAAAGAGATTGCAAATCTTCTTATTAAATTGTCTTATTTTAAATATGAACAATTTTGATGATTTGCGTCTTGAGGCAGCTTCAACGGAGTTGTCAAAAGTGTAAATGTTTCGAATAAACTTATTCAAACAGAGTGTGTTGTTTTAAAATGTTCGATTGAGCAACCTAATTTCTCAATTTTTTACATGGAGTGCTGCTGAGGACGGGGAGATCGAGGTTCGAATCTCGGTCGGGCGAACTGGGGGTGGTTTTTCCTAAATGGTTTTCCACTCTCCCTCCACGCAAATGCGGGTTCACTTCCTCTAATTAAACCTCCCCAATTCCTAATCCATTAGAGTAATTAGTACTTAAAGCGTATAACCCGAACGGGTAGTAAGACGCGGTGCTACATATATTACATGTAGTGACAGGTTTCCCCTTTCTTTCGTCACATCTGCGGCTAAATTGAAAAATATTTTGCCCACTTCTTCCTTAGATCATTCTAACACCAAAGTGGGATACATCTTTAATAAACCCTGTGTCAAACTGTAAGGGTAAAATAAATTAATTCATGATTTATTTTTTCACTTTCCCCTTTCATTAATATTGACACGATTGACAACTTCAAACCTCTGAAATTCTTTTTAAAAAGATGGTTTCCTAATTACTTCGTTTAAGCAATTACGAATCATTCGGTTCCTTTTTGATGTGTGGCTAGGTTGATAGGAAGGGGGGGTTGGGAGTCAAGGGGGTGGAGGGTGTCGCCCTCTACTTCCAAAAGCTGTCCTCAGCCAAAGACAAACAAAAGGTTGGAAACAGGAGAGACAAGGCCCCTCATTTTCTCCGTCGTTTTGTCATCAGCGCTTAAGAGGCTGCGGGGTGGGGTGTTGAGGACTTCTTGGAGGGTTTACGATTCCTTCCTCGCGTTTTATGGTTTTGGCGAAAAAAGGGCTTTGTTCGCTAAGACCGCTTTGTGGAATGCTCTTTGCTTCTCCTGAGACAACCGTTCAAATACTTACATCCCCCCCCTCCCCCCTTTCCCTTTTCCTCCATCTTTTGTGTCTTGATTAGTGAAGTGGTTGAATTAAACCAAATGAATAAGGATAAATGAATTAGGTTTGGGGGTAGGATGTATCTTATTACCTTTTTTTTGCCAGAAAGGATTTAAAAAAATTCAATTCCTGACTGTGTATTTTTTCTGGATGGACGTGGAAAAAAAAGGTCAAGCCTTTTATTTATCTTTTTTCAACAGATAAGATTAATTTTCACTTATAATTTTATTGTAAATTAGATTATTAAAGTTTTTTTAATTGAGGTATTTTAACGTAAACTTTCTGAACTGATTGATTATACCAATCAGCACACGAATTATAAACCAAATTAAATCCAGAGCAGACACAACACCCAGCACACTGCCGTTAATTCATTACTGAGCAAGAGGAAACTACAATTTCACCAATGGCCGATTTCAGTTATGTACCTTCACAACACTTCAATATAAATAGTTATACATAGTTTCTTATCAATACCGCTATTTATTTTATTTATATAAGCCTACTGAATAAAGTTACAATTTATTTTAAAATATTTTCTCAATACAGTAACTATAAAAATATTATAAAAGGTACTATAGTGATATTGGGCTTAACAAATAGAAACATCACGTTTTTTGCTCTAAAAATTATAATTCCATTTTTTTCAAAGATTTTGAATTAGATTGTTTTTAGAATCTTTGATTGTCAGGGCCTATCCTTAATGGATGTTAAGTATTTGAAGAACCCATCTCATTATGTATGTATGTGTGTGTGTGTGTGTATATATATATATATATGCACTAAAAACTTATTTCTATAGCTATCCAGCTCTAGTACGAACATGGTGAGAGCTAGAATTCGCCAACGATAAGTGTCGGCCCAGGCCAAAATGCTGTCTAGTTGAAAAGCAAAGTGAGCTCGCGGCCATTTTTATCGGCGAGAGGCTGGTTTGATGAAAGTACCGAGCACTTGACAAGTTGGCTGGCTGGTGTCGCCGTCGTTGTGGATTGCCGCTTTAAAACTAATCGATTCTACGCGTGTGAGAAGGGTGGCGAAAATGCGACTTTGCTTTTCTTTTTCTTTCCGTCCTGCATTTTATTTAATAGATAGTTTCACAAGGAAACATCTCCTTTTATTTTTCCAGAGGTACCGGTATTCCTTTATTTAGTTTAAATTTATGGACACTAAAGGGCATCAAATTGAAACATATCTTGGTTACAATTTATTTGATACGTATTATTTGAATTTATAAAACCTAAGTCTAAGCATGTATTAAAAACATAAGTTAAATGTAGGCAACCCGCTATGATGGGTACGTGGAATAAATGTCAGGTTTATCCTATATATACTGTTTTTCCAATAGGTTTATGGGGAGGTCAGGGTTAAAATCCAAGCCAGGTGTACCAAAGGTGATTTTTCCTAAATTATATCCCCCTTCCCTCAAAAAGAGTTATATTTCCTAACATTTATAATTTCCTTATCCCTACCCCACTAGCTTGGTGAAAATACTTAAGGTGAGGATGTAGGGAAAAGAAAAGTCCAGTCAGTGTTTTTACTGATTTTATAGCAATTTTATTTTGTTCAAAATAAATCAAATATTGCTTCTATACAAACATAGAGCTTAACTTTCTTCACGCGTTGATATCAATATTTGTTGAATATATATCATCACTCATCAGCATAGTTTGCCAAACCCTTCCTTCACCTCTGACAAGACCTGTATTAATCACAACTTTTGAATGTGGGGAGTAGCAAGTCTTCACCGTGGTTCGGATTCCACGTTAAGCTGTAGGTCCTCCATTTCATCTCACAATCACCCTAACATTACACAGTAGCGTAAGTGCGTATATCCCGGACGGGTAGTAAGACGCAGTGCTAATAATAATAATTATAAGGAGCATAGTGATAAAATCTAAAAAACAACAACTTAAAATACCCCTGAAATTCCAGGACACTCTTGACAGATATTCAACAACTGTTGACCACCTTAATAAACTTAACTTGTATGAAGCGATGATTAAAAAATAATAATATCATCCTACATATTAAATGCAACGCTATATTTGTTATAAAAAATATTTTGTTCACGTCCCGTCCATAATCTGTTATTATTAATTATTTTAATTGATTTTAACTTAATATCTGCACTTACGAATATGCTTGAAGGAATCCATCTTGTGACTTGTGTAACTGTTGCTCCGATCTCTGCCGTCACGCGGGGAAGCTACTACACCCTCCTCCATACTACCCACTCTGTTGGCGCTGGCGATGAAGATGTGCGCGAACGGGGTGGAAGGNTTAAATTACGTAAAGGTTTTTGGGATGAAGGGGGGGGGGGGTGGCATTATTTCCTTGTGAAGGATGGGAGGACTTTAATCCATTTTACGTAAGGTTTTTTAATCAGTTTTTATGGTGAAATCAAATATTTTTTTAAAAATTCAGAAAATTGATAGGCCTATATTAAATACAAAACTTCACTTATACAGTATTTCATTTACCTAAGATCCGTTACGCCTTAGTTTACTTCAGTTAAAAGTATGATCAAATCTCATATTATTCGATTTATTTCAAAAAATGATGTTTAAAATAACTAAACAATTTAAATAACTTGATTTACCAAATTGTAAAAGAAAAATACTTAATAAAGAGGGGGAAGGGGGATGTAGAATCTTACGACCCCTCACGTGGAGGAGGGAGCATATAATATTATTAATTTAAGTCTGAAATAATCCTGGCCTAAATATAACTGAAATCCATGCGTGGTCTAACACGCAATTCTCGTGATAGAATACATTGCTGATGATGGAGATATCGAGGTTCGAATCTTAGTCAAGTGTACTGAGGGTGTTTTTTACTAAGTGTTTTTCACTCTCCCTCAACGTAAATTCGGTTACACTTCCTCTAAAATGTACCCTTCCTAACCCTAAAACCACTAGCGTAATTAGTACATTAAGCATATAACCTGAACGGACATTAAGATGCGGTGGTTTATATATATATATATATATATATACTTATATATATATACACACACACAAACACACTAGCTTTGTTCGTTGGCGGCTCCGCCCTCAAACCCCCAATGAGGGTGTAAACTAATGTAGTTCCAGAGCCGTTTTTTGAAATGTCTTATCATTTATCCACAAGAGACCTCCAAAAAAGGTTCGCACCGACATTAAAGTTACTCCACAATTTGCATTTTTTGGGGGGATTAAAGATTAAATTTTTTAACTTTTTGGAATTTTCCCTTCGGCTACAGGCTAGAAGCTATAAGTTTGCCAAATTTAAAGTTTCTGGCTCATCTGGAAGTGGGTAAACAATGTCAGTGAGTGAGTCAGCCATGTGGCTTTATAGTAGTATAATAAATAATACATAAACTGAAAGGGGTTTGGGTCAATAGCATGCCACAACAAATATAAGAGGATGTCGCTCATATTTAATTGTGCCCTTAAACTTCTTTAAATTTATATGTTCATTTTTGGAAGTTCAATATTTGAAACAAACTATAGGAATAAAAATAAAAATAATTATTTAGGTTTATGGACCATTGATTTGTTAAAACCTTGAGTATTAACTAATATTTCATTATTACTATATTTGGTATACCATATTTTTGCCCCAAGACATTCTATAAGTTAAATTATCAATCGAAACTTTTCTAACAGTCCATATATAAATATTTTAGCACCTGTATCTTTTATTTAATGTTGTAGCATAGTAATGGTTTCATGAATGATTTATTTAATCTATTTGAGGCATTTAACGTGCACTGAATATATCAGCACACGATAATTTCTATGAGCGAGAGCAAAAGGACTTACAAGTTTGGCTAGGAAAAGTATTTTCTCATACCATCCAGGGTTCTTTTACATGTCACAATCGATATGGGATCGACGGCTTTACTTCCCCTTCGAAGGAAGTTGTGCTACGGATTTTTATAGCTCAGGAAAAATCCATTGACACCGGCTGGGTTTGGACCCACAAACATCTGGTCTTGGGACGAGCACTTTACCCCATGACCACCGAGGTCAACGAATGCTCTCTTATTTTAGGTTTTTTTTTGTTACTGAGATACATAGCTATCGCCTGTAATCTGACTCACCTTAACTATCATCTTAAGAAAAAAGAAAAAAAAACTAATCACTTCTATCGCCTATGGCCTAACCCCCCCCCCCTTTAACTTTCAACTCAACCAGTATTTGTGTGGATGTGTGTGTGTGTGTACTTTGTGTCTTACTACCCACCCGGGTTGACCATATATTTGCATTGATGCATGACGGCTGAGGAAGATAGTATTTAGAAGAAATTTACCCACTATTTCATGGAGAGAGTGTGGGAAAACACTTATTAAAAATCACCATCGGTACAACTGGTTGAAATTAGAACCCCGGTCTATCCATCACCAGCAAACCAAACCATACTATCCTGATAATTTAATCAACGCGTCCACTGGTGAGTGTCTAAAACTTAATTCGTCGAGGGATGGATGTTATTCAGACAAACTCTTTGTTCATGCTCTGAACAATAACATACCCATCAGGCATCATGCTAACATCAAACGTTCGTCTCGTGTAAAGATACTTTTGAAACAACTTAAAATTATGTTTTTCTCTTCGAAGACATTTCTTTTCCCTCTCTTATTTCTGTAAACAGATGTTAGACAAGTAGCTCCAGGGGAAATTATCCTCTCCATCGTCTACTTCAACCACGAGATGTTGTGGTTTTAAAAATTTAGTTTGATTAAGGGTGGGAAAGGGAAAGCGTGCTTAAGTCTATATGTTTGCAATTTTTATAGCAAAAAAGTGTTTTTTTTGCCAAAATAAATAAAATATAATATTCTTTATTCATGTTTCCTTCTACACCCCTTTTTGCATCTTAAATTGACGCACATAAGCAGTATAAACGCTATCTCACTTACAATCTAATGCTCAAAATAGAAAGAGAGAAAATAAAATAATAAGTTTACCCTTAGAGGGCTCTTATCAATGAGCTGAAAACTTTTTTTTTTCATCCTTTGACGAGTTTACACAGTCACTTTGATATTTGCACCTTTAAAACATTGACTTTTTTTAAATTTTACCTTTTTCTTGTTTCCTATTCTAGATAGACGCATGCTTCCACGGACATTTTCAATCTAAATTCTGACAGGAATACTCCTACAGCCTATTTTAATGAACAATCCAAATAGCCTAAGTTGTAGACGATTTATAAAAAAAATACGTTTATTAAAAAAACTACTTAAAGATAAAAACAATATTAAGTTTGTGAGAGTGTAGGACTATTTTTAGAATTATTTAAGAATTTATGGTTTTTGTTTTGACGTTATATCTTTAAAACTCACTGAGTAGAACGTAAATTCATTAACATAGGAAAAACTATCTTACCGGCTGTGACGTCATAGTAGGCAACATCCTTAAACTGATGCATACAAACGATGATGCGTCACAAGGTAAAAGGCGTCAGTCTAATATATTTTGATTTGCTGATGAGTGGGAGGAGATGAGGCCTACATTATTATTATTATTATTATTATTATTATTATTATTATTATTATTATTATTAGCACCGCGTCTTACTACCCGTTCGGGTTATACGCACTTACGCTAATGTGTAATGGTAGGGTGATTGTGAGATGAAATGAAGGACCTACAGTTTAACGTGGAATCCAAACCACGGTGGAGGCCTGGCATTCCTCACATTCACAAGATGTCTTGTCAGAGGTGAAGGAAGGGTTTGGTAATCAGATAAATCTTTGCCGGGACCGAGGATTGAACCCCGGCCGCCAGCATAGAATGAGGCCTACAGTTCTGGCTGGATAAATTGATTTTATTTTCCCTAAATCTTTTACCATTCTTCCTCCACAAAAATGGGGTTAATTCCTGCTTTGATAATTTCTTACCCTTTGGGAAGTGGTAGTGCATAAAAAAAACTTTCTCAGAAGGTATTTTGGAGATTTTCCAGTATTCGCTTTCTTTTTGCCTAAATAAGAAAAAATTAAATAAAAACAAGATAAGTAGGCGTAGGTATTAAAACAAATATTTAATTTATTTTTCTTGTTCAATTTGACGGCTTCCAGCCTAGAGACAAACACCTATCAATGACAGAACAAGGGTCTGATCGACATTGTGTGACTTGTTTCTTCGCACGCTTGCGTTAGTTATCCTTTGTCGTAATGATTGAAGGTCATTAATAAACCTCATAAACTTTTTGCTTGAGAGCTCTCCATACAAAAAAAAATCGAATGCTTTTAAATCAGGTGAACGCAAAGGCCAAGCCACAGGTCCATCACGACCGATCCATATTTCAGGAAAATTAGTATCAAGCCATTGCTTAGGACCTCTGCATAAAAACTTGTTTTTATTTAGTATTTTGCTGTTTGCACGAAAATAAGCTAAAACGAGAAAGTCTCTTAAAGACATTTTAAGTTAGTTTTTTGATCCACTACCACTTCTCAATCTGTAGCCGTTTAACCCTATATTGCTAATTTTTTCGAAAATGTATAGACCCTGGTTATTAATTTATCCATAAAAAAATAATTTGTATTTCATAAAATTTCCTTTCTATCAAAATCCTACTATAGGTCAATTCACATGTGTTTTTTTTTACAAAGTAGGCCACCAAAGACCTATTTTTCCGCCATTCTTGTTACTAGGTTCCCGTGTTAAATGCCAAAGCTAAGTGGAATTCCAAAACCGTAAACAAAATATTTCTTCTAATTAAAAATACGATCTGAAAATAAAAATGGTCATTGTTTGCCAAGTGCAGATGTGAGTCATGTAAGAACAAAACAAACGACAAGAAGAAAAAAAGCACGATATTAAAAACAAAAGTTTTGCAGTAAATTTAACAAGTTTTTCGCGTAGCTAATGTTCATCAACGTTAAAATACTTTTATCGTTCATTAGTGGACAATATTTACTAAAGAATGATTTTTTTTTTTTATGTTAGGTTTCTGGTAATAAAACGTTGCTTAAAGGTGGCCGTAGTAAAAGAAAACAAGAAAAAAAAATCAAGTTTCGACGCTGTAGATAAAATTAAAAATAATGGAATGCATTCTTGTAAATATGTTGCAAATGTTTGCATTATGAGCCGAGCTAAGAAATAAATAAAACTTGTCATTCCTTCATGCAATAAGTGCCTTGGCTGGACAATATAAACATTGCAGTAATGTTAGCCTACGTTTTACTTTATGTACAAAACCATTTATGAAGTGTATTTTGACTCGTTGGATATTACCGTTGTTTCTTTTAGCGTCTTCAATATTTCCGTTTCTCTTGGAATTTTACCGTCGGCAATAAGAATCCTTTAGATTCATCGAGAACTAACGAGCTAAATATGTTCTATAAAACATTAGATTTGTCTTTTGAATTTATGCTGCACTGTGTTTTGTGTTTTTATAACTTTTGAATGTGAAAGGGGGGGGGGGGGGGGGGGGTTATAT
>CABEEJ010005962.1:21046-41012 GCA_901482245.1 Timema douglasi | reverse complement strand
TTTAGCACAGCGTTTTACTACCCGTTCGGATTATACAATAATCACACTAATGGTTACAAGGATAAAGAAAGTTCTATTTATAAGAATTGTACCAAATGGGAAGGTTGAATTTAAAGGAAGTGAACCCGTATTTGCGTGGAGGGGGAGTGATAAACCATTTAGGGAAAACCACCCCCAGTTCACCCGACCAAGATTCGAACTTTGATCTCCCCGTCCTCGGCAGTCTAGCTCAACACGACTAAAAATACACTATTAACCGAGATATTAGACACATTATGCTCGAACCAGAAGTCGTAAAAAGTGCTTTATCATCATCATCATCATCATCATCATCATATGATTACTATTAACTTGACAAACATATGGTTAGGATCGGAAAATTAGTTTATTTTTAAAGTTTTTTTTTTTTTTCGATTTTGTTGTACTTTTCAAACAACGGTAAAACAGTTTCACTGGTATAAGCTGTCATATTTTCTAACAGCATTCCGATGCCTCTTCTGATTTGAGCCGCATTACCTACCTAAATTATGGAGCCTAACGTAACTTATAGCGTTGTTCCACTGTGTGCTTTATCTGCGTCAAAATCAGTTTCACACCGAATAAAATAACGAGTCTTACAGGGAAGCGACAGCCATTCCACTGCGCCGCAATATTCATAGACGCTGACACGATCACAATAATTTGCAAGCAGCTTGTTACCCAAACTACAACACCGCGAATTCCGGTAAACTACAAGTTATAATTACCTTATTACCGTAGGGGGCGACACACAATATCCAATTCCTCCTACAACACTTTTCGAGGGGGAATGGGGTGTTTTGGTAAGTTGAGACTTTCGCACGCGGGAAAGGGCCAGACAAAAACACTTGTCTTATGTACAGTAGCCTCGTGGCTTCTTTGGTGCTGACTGACAGCTTACAGCTGACTTCTGACACTCAACATTTAGGTATATACCTAAATTTTGACCGTCAAAAGTGACAGCTGCTAAACACATGTTTTTTGCAGATCATTTGGTTTTGCGTAGGGATACGTAATTTGGTCTGGTAACTTTTTAAAGCTGTCAGTCAGCACCAAAGAAGCCATCGGGCTACTGTATGTTGAAGGATAGGGTGAGAATATCATACAGATTTAAGAGGGGTTATTTAGGTAGCCGAGATATCGCCGTCATGTGTTGAGCTTAGGTTAGATCAAGGGTCGGCGAAAGGTCGATATTACAGCGATTTTCAGTCGATCGCGTTATAAAACTATATCGTAACGAAAAAAGGTAGATTTATCTTGCATTATTCCACTATGGTACAGCTTATAAGATATGACCATAGTGTAACCCGTCAAGGTAAGACTGTTACCTTGCTTGGTAAACATTTAATTTATTTTATGTATTTTTTTTATAAGGGTAGGAATGTAATTATTAGGAGTAAATATTGAATTTAAGGAATAAATAAAAGATTTATCGAGAAAAAAAAAAAGGAATTAAAAGTCGAGTGGAGTGGCGGGATCTACGATTAATGTAAAGGTCGATCGGGGCGCCAAAAAGATTGCCGACCCCTGGGTTAGATCCTGACAAATCCTTCAACAGTACACGAGTTTGGTGTTTACTGGAATCAACATAAAACTATTTTCTATGAATCTATACCTATATTGACTTTTAAAAATTGTTATAAAGTTGAAATTTTCCGCTATGGAAGGTCTAGAGACCCACATATTTATTTTAATCATCAAGAGCCCGGGAAACGAAAGGTCCTGGTTTAAAGAGCGTGGAATGAATCCTTGTGAATAGAACGATGTCATTTAATAGAGGTCACAATACAAACGGTATAGTAATTTGTAACTATCCTCCTCCCATATTTGTGCTCCCACTGTCGGACAGCTCAACCCAGTAACGTTATAAGCCCGTTTAGGATATTCTACTCGACTATTTTAGCGGATAATACTCTTTTTATCAGCCTCTGGACCCCTTGAAAGTAGTCAAATTATGAGAACCATATTCCACGATATTGTATGACGTATTATAGGCCTAGATAAATATTCATGACCAAAGAAAAATAAGAAAGAGAGGAAGAAATAATTCCCTCCCATATCCTTCGCGCTACTATTATGTTTCTGAACTGTTCCCTCACTGGGGAGTGGTTGTAAATTTAAGATAGTTATGAGTAAATTATATTTTAAAAAAATACTATTATTATCTGCACAAAGAACTTGTCTCACGAAAATTCATGACCTAATAACCAATTTCATGACTTTCATGGTCAAAATCTCTTTTCAGTAACTTTGTAATAACTGGCAAAGATCCTGTTAGCCTAGTGGACCCATAGCGTTACTGGGTGGAGCAGTCCGGCTGTAGGAGAACAAACAGGGGGAGGGGAATACAAATGATAATTCGGTTTGTGTTATGATCCCCCTTTTAAATGACATCATCCTATTCATATGGATCCATTACACGCTACTATATCAGTTACCTTATGTGTAATACTACTATAATGCCACACAGTTGACTTACTCACTGACATTAATGTTTACCCACTTCCAGATGAGCTAGAAACTTGAAATTTGGCAAACATATAGCCTGTAACCGCCGGGAAAATTCCAAAGAATTAAGAAAAAAAAATTTTAACCCCCGAAAATAGTTCGAAATGGCTGAGCAACTTAGAAGTCGGTGCGGACCTTTATTTGTAGGCCTCTTGTGGCTAAACGGCAAGACCTATCAAAAAATATCTCTGGGATTACATTAGTTTACATCCACTTGCAAAGAAAACCCACCGGGGGTTTGGGGGCGGAACCCCAACCAGCAAAGCCAGTATATATAACCATAGTCATATAAAAATATTGTTTGTGTTCATTCTAGTAAACACCAGACTCGTGTACTGTTAAAGGTTTTAGTCAATATTTAACCTAATCGCACGCAACATCTGAAATGGAGATCTGTCGTGCTACCTAGGCAGCCTTATGTTGCCATATTGTCTCTCTCAGTCCAGTGCTTGCGAGTAGGAGAGAGACGAAAGCTACCTAGGCAGCCTTATGTTGCCATATTGTCTCTCTCAGTCCAGTGCTTGCGAGTAGGAGAGAGACGAAAGGAAACGAAACAAACCTCTTCTCGTTCGTTTAAAAGAACTAACTTGATTAACCGTCCCTGGTTTGTTTCATTCTATCCTTTCCGTCAACCCTTTAATTTGTAACTTTTTGTTTTTAGTATGGATAAGCAACAAAATTATTAATTTCGAAAACTCGGTAAAAGTAAGTTCGTTTTAGTCGAGTTGACCATTTTTATTTTTCTATGTAGTTGCGATAGCGAAAAACAAAAAGAGATAGAGAGAGAGAGAATCCTAGGATACATTTATTTTCAAGCAATTGTTTTATTCCAACGCACAAGAGTGTGACTAATTGAACATTATGTTCTTGTTTTTTTGTCGCCGCATCTTAACATCACATAAAATTGACCAATTACAACGTCAGGGATAAGGAAGGTCTAATATAGAAGTGTAACAACATTTGCGTGGAAGGAAAGAGGAACACTATTTAAGGTTTTTAGATAGAAAAAAGAATTGAGGTATTTACCTTCACTTTCTGAACCGACTGATTATATCAGCACACGAGAATTTCTATGTGCGAGATTGAAAGGGCCTACCAATTTTTCCGGGAAAGGTATTTTCACATACCTACCAAGGTTTTTTTTTTACAGGCCACAATCGACACAGGACCGACAGCTTTAGCTTCCCCTCCGAAGGAAGTTGTGCTACGGATTTTTTTTATCACTCAAGAAAATTTCGTCGACCCCCGGCTGGGTTTGAACCCACGAACATCGGGTCTTGAGGTGGTCACGTTACCCCAAGACCACCGAGGTCAGCAATATTTAGAAAAAACTACCTTAGTACACCCTATAGGGGATTCGAACCCCGATCTCCTCGCGTTCAGAGGTCCACCAAATATTAATAGCCAGTTTACATCGCAGACAGAATATATATTATTTAGTATTCCCATCAACTTAATATAGGCCTACAAACAACACTTAATAAACAACTACTCTTAATACTTATATAATAACATTGTATTTTTGGTTGGTAGTATCTTTCAAATTTTACTGTCAAAAAAGTGTATTAAGCAACAAAAAAAAAACACACACACACACATACCTTAACTCACGCCTCCTTCCATCCCACATAAAAGTACGGTATATTACAACAGGCACCAGCCGGGTTTGAACTAGGGTCCAATTGTACTCTGATGGCTGCCCAATTATATCCCTCTGCGGTGCAATTTACATATTTTAATTTTAAACTGGTATGTATAGTAAAATAGCCCCCAAGTTTTCTGTACTATCCATGTTAGTTGGGGCCCCCAAAGGGTAACCCCTCCTCTCCCCGGCAGGTAGGAGATACTTGTGGTGGGGTCAAGAGGTGGCTCACAACACAATAACCCAAAAGGGGCGAAGATTTGTTTCAACTACATTTCCAAAACTATCCCAGTTCTTGTTAAAGGATGAGACAAACAACACTACACTATAGAGTCGCGATTATCCGGCCCTACGTATTATCCGGTCCGGTTCTCAGTGTTAGAAAGTGCGTTTTAAAATAAACAAACCGGTACGTATCCACTATAAAACATTTACTGAACTTATAACGTAATCCATTTGACGCTCTGTTTACACTTGTTCTTGATTTGTAGCCGATGTTCCATTTCCAAAAAATAAAGTACTGTAGGCCTTTAGTTAAGATTTTTTTAAATATTGTTTAATTTTTACTGCCCCCTTAAAATTACTGTATTCCCATTTTGCATCGCAATCTAAAAAAAAGGGTAGATTCTATTAAAACAAAGTTTTAAAAAATTTAGACAAGCCCAGACTGAAACTTATTTGCACTCGGATTCCGTATTATCCGGCCAGTAATCCCGGATAACCGCGACTCTAGTGTTCCTGTAGTTCGACGTGAGCACCCAACCTAACCTGTCTTACCTGTGTGTGAGGTTGGACGTGTCAACTAGCCGGCGTTGGTACGGACTATAGGCCTGAAGCGACCTCCCACCTTCCGCCACCACCGCATCCTGTAACACAACCCATAACACACTCAACATAACACGTGTGAGGAGCAGAGCCCGGATTCCGATAGCCTATAAAATATTAACATAGAAACAAGATTAAAACAAACAGGCACTTTACAGATGGAAAATAAACCACCTATAGAAAATGAAAAGTACTTAACAACTAAACTCTTGCATCATGATAAATATAATATTGATTTACAAATCTGCCACAGAAGTAATAGCTACCCCCTCACAACACAACCCTCTCAAGCCTAGTTGTAGTCTCACCAGGAATTGTGTAATATCTGTTACAGAAGTAATAGCTACCCCCTCACAACACAACCCTCTCAAGCCTAGTTGCAGTCTCACCAGGAATGTGTATTTTACAACCACTAAAGAAAAGAGGATAAAAAAATTCATGACCTACATTATCTTCTCATTCTGACAAATACGTCGTTGAAAATGTTTGTATTAAAAATAACACTGATTCAAGATAATTGCCCCAAAATCACTAAAGTATCATACAAACCAAGAAAATATGACTTAATAATCCAAAATGGCAAAAAAAACACCATAAAAATAGTTTCCTCAACCAGGGTATATGATCAGAATTTATGTGCACATGAGCATTATCACTGATGTACAAAACAATTTTTTTTAAAGGAAAGAAAAATTAAATGCTATAAAAAAATTCGGGTCTTGTTGACGACATTTTATCAGAGAAGAGGATTAATGACGCTCATAAAATGGTCCGGCCTCGATGGCTCAACGAAGCGTATCCGTTATGCAGATTTTTTTTTATTTAACGGAGTGTACAAATGAGTAGCCGCGAATAGCCTGTCCCCTGTGACTCATGAAGTGGATTGTCTCATCTATTCTCCTGATGACCTATTAACATACATGTTTATTCCTCGCGACCGTTTTTGATTGTAGAGGGCCTAGGAGCGGGCGGTCATTCGTCTTCTATTAGAAACGTGACCCACTGCAGTGGACAAACGGACTAAGCTCTTAAGGTGGGAGTGTAGGGGACGCGAAAAAAGGTCAGTGTTTTTGCAGTTTTTATACCAACACTTTTTTTTTGCGTCAAAGTAAATCAAATATTGCTCCAGTAGAATCATTTTAATTTTCTTCACGTGTTATTAATTATTATTATTATTATTATCAGCGCGTCTTACTACCCGTCCGGGTTATATGCACTCACGCTAATGTGTAATGGTAGGGTGATTGTGAGATGAAATGGAGAACATACAGTTTAACGTGGGATCCGAACCACGGTGGAGGCCTGGCGCTCCCCACATCCACAAGATGTCTTGTCAGAGGTGAAGGAAGAGTTTGGTAATCAGATAAATCTGTGCCGGGACCGAGGATTGAACCCCGGACCCCCAACACAGAGGTCCGACACCTTACCACTCGACCACCCTTTTCTTCACATGGTGATATCAACAGTTGTTGAATATATCATGAGCATAGTGGCATTAGATGACAAACCTTTTAAATGTTGAAGAAAAAAAGTTGTCATTAAATTCCAGGACACCCTTGACAGATATTCAACTACTGTTGATATCACCGTGTGAAGAAAATTAAACTCTTTGTTTGTATTCAAACAATAATTTATTTATTTTGACCAAAAAAGTTTTAATACATAAACTGCCAAAACGCTGCCCTTTTCCCACCCTCCTACAACTCCACCTTAAGGTGTCAATATCGTGCTAAACTGATCTGTTGATGAGGATATCGTGGTTCGAATCCCAGTCGAGTCTACTGAGGGGGTGGTTTTTCCCTTAATGGTTTCACTCTCTCCTTCCACGCGAATGCAGGTAGATTTACTTCAAAACGCTGCCTTCCTCATCACTATCCCATTAAAGTAATTATCATAAATAGCGTATAACCTGAACAGGTAGTAAGACGCGGCGATAAAAAAAAAAGACTCATGTGGCCACTAGAGGATCCACACGTCAGCTGAAAATACAGAGCAGAATCTATTTTGAGCGGCGTAGTAATTCACACGCCAGCAGAAATGTGTCTTGTTGCAACACTAAGTGGATTACGGCACGTTTTGTTTTCAAGTGAACAAACCACATTATTCGCGGTTTGTCAATACTGGAGGTTTTTCCCCGATTAGTGTTTTAAATGCGGAGCTAATCTAAAGTTTTTGATGTTATATTATTATTATTATTATTATTATTATTATTATTAGCACCGCGTCTTACTACCCGTTCGGGTTATACGCACTTACGCTAATGTGTAATGGTAGGGTGATTGTGAGATGAAGTGGAGGACCTACAGTTTAACGTGGGATCCGAACCACGGTGGAGGCCTGGCATTCCCCACATTCACAAGATGTCTTGTCAGAGATGAAAGAAGGGTTTGGCAATCAGATAAATCTTAGCCGGGACCGAGGATTGAACCCCGGCCGCCAGCACTTAAGTCTTGACACCTTACCCCTAGACCGCCAGGTCACCTTTGTTTTTATAACACAACCATACTTTTTTTTTAAACTATCCAAGTGAATCTAAGGTAATAAAGGGAAAGATTTAGAGAAAAACAAAGAAACCTATCTCTTTTTCTTTTATCATCGCGTCTTACTACCCATTTAGGTTATACGCATATGTACTAATTACGCTAATGAGTTAGGTATGAAGAAGTTTGGATTTAAAGGAAGTGTACCCACATTTACGTGAAGGAAGGGTGGTAAACCAATTAGGGAAAACCCACCCTCAGTCCACTCGACCGGGATCGAATCCCGATCTCCACGTCTTCAGCAGTCTATAGTCTATTGCGAGAGTAGCGCCTTAGACCATGCGGCCAACGAAGCGGCTCACCTGATCTGAGTTCACACATTCACAAAAAAACAAACAAGAAAAGCTCTAAACTAAATCACAAGATTTCAGCACCATCCGTTCTGTCCACTCGATACGAGATGAAATATTTTCAGCTTTGTCTGCTTTGAGTTTCAATTATATGCTCTTTTGAAAAAAAAAAAGTTTTAACACCAAGATCGACCCACTTTGGTGGAAGAATGGACTCGTAAGGCGTGACTCTCAAATCCCGGTCGTTTTTACTGAAAATAGCTTTTCCTAAATGATATTTCAACCCTCCTTCCACGCAAATACGGGTACATTTACACTTAATTCAACCTTCCACTCATCCCTAAATTTTTTTTAGCGTAATTAGTAGGCCTACATGTGCGTACAGCCCGGACGGGTAGGGAGACGCGGTGACATTTTGTTATTACTGTATTAACAACCCCCCCCCTTCCCCCTCATTTGTTTAAACTGCCGGGAGCCCTCGGACTCTGAAAAAACTAATTAATCGCGCCACTGTTTGAAATACCAGGAAGCTTCACACTTTCCTCACAGCTCTTTAAAGCGCTAGAAGAGGGCAGAAAGGAAGAGTAATTGCCAGATCTTTTGTTTCACGTGAACTACGCTGTTCTTTTGTTAACAACCCTCCCCCAACTCATCCCTTCGGGGCGTGTTGAACCCCCTCCTGGTGGAGGAGCTAATACGTTTCCAAGGGGATTCTCAAGAGCGCTTGGAACATTATCACCGCTTTTAAAAGAATTTCTCTAGACTAAATAGTAAATATTGTTATAATTATATATCAGTATCAGAGTTTATAATCTCGTCGTCACAAAATAGGCCATCCGTTTTCATAAAAACTTGACCTTTTTTTTTTGTGCACCTGGATCCAGTGATGTTACCAGGAAAAGGAAGGTGAGACACTTGCCAAATTCATTAGCAATAGGGAATAGCAAAAACCGAAGTTTCATTTATTCCATTTTTAAATAGAAGAGTAGGCTATTATTATTATTATTATTATTATTATTATTAAACCGGTATTATAACGAGTATTCCCGCCTGAGTATTAATATAAAAACTCAGCCAAATTTTAAAAAACAATTTTCAAGGTGGCGCGATTCTTTTTTTAACTGCCCTGGACGTCATCAGCCCATCAGTCACGCCTCCGCAGCGTGATCAATGTAATAACTCCAGTGGAGTGGGGATGAGGAAGGTAGAATTCGAGAGGAAATGTGGACACATTTGTGTGTAGAGAGAGGAAGAGGAAACAATTTTAAGGAAGGAAAAAAAAACCTCAGTATACCCGACCGAGATTCGAACCGTCATAGACAGCCCAGTCTATTGCGAGAATGACAAATCGAACCATTCGACCACCGGAACGGGAATACAGTTTCAGTAATTAGTTACCCGCTTCAGTGGCCGAGAACGGTACAAGGCGTCACTCTCGTGTTAGAGCGGCCTGCTGATGACGGGAATATCGGGGTTCGAAACCCGGTCGGATCTACTGAGGATGGTTTTTCTTAAATGGTTTCACACTCTCCTATCAAGCAAATGCAAGTAGATTACCTATAAAATACTTATTTCCTCATCCCTACTCTATTAGAGTATTTATCATTATATATATTTGTTGAATATATATATATATATATATATATATATACTCTCTTTGCTCGTTGGGGCTCCGACCCCAAACCCCCAGTGAATTTTCTTTGCAAGTGGATGTAAACTAATATAATTCCAGAGCAGTTTTTTGATAGGTCTTACCGTTTTGCCACAAGACACCTCCAAAGAAAGGTCAGCACCGACTTTAAAGTTGCTCTGACATTTTGAATTTTTTTCGGGGGTTGATAATTAATTTTTTTAACTTTTTGGAATTTTCCCGTCGGTTACAGGCAAGAAGCTATAAGATTGCCAAATTTCAAGTTTCTAGCTCATCTGGAAGTTGGTAAACATTAATGTCAGTCAGTGAGTCAGCCGTGTGACTTTATAGTAGTATAATGTGTTTGTGTGTGTGTGTGTAACCTAAACAGATAGTAGGACGCGGTGACAAAAATAATTATAAACAGTTATATGATATAATAATAAATTCGTTTCGAGATAAGTGGACATTCATTCTATCATCGCGACAAACAATGTATTTAAATATGAATCAGCGAACAAAGTAATTAATTAAAAACCTAGCATTTTCTATCAATTTAATGCGGCCCGCGTTAATTGGCGCGTAGCGGACGAAAGCTCGCTACAACATTGAGTGTGTGTGTGTGTGTGTGTGTGTGTGTGTGTGTGTACAAAAACAAACGAGGGGCGTGCATAAGAGGCGCAAGTGAGTCAGCAGCGCTGGGTAATCGACAAGATGGACCAGGAAGATAAGACCCTGGCAGTATTACATGACTCAGGGTTAATTACTCCCCTCCCCCCCTCTCTTTATGTTAACGACCCTTAAAAAGATAGCGGCCGGCGCATGTTAGGGGCCGGACGGCCTCAATTAATCAGGATAGGGGGATCGCCATAAGAACGTTCTTATCTGACAGCCAAACAAATTATCATATCGACTTTTATGTGATCATACGGGAGGAACAGTTGTTTTTTTAGTTATGCAGCTGCTGGCTCTTGAAAAATGTAGTCAAATTATTCATAGAAAACAAAATGTTTTGCCGTCTACATAGATCACATGACTTGACGTATGAATAGGTGGATGTGGAAACTTTTCTAGCGGTCAGATAAAGTCCCCCCCTCCCCCCTTCCCTCACCTCTATAAAACCGAACGTGGGCTGCAGGAACTGTTGCAGTGAGAGTTTGGATCGTTCATTCGGTTTTAGTTGGTGAAGCGATTTGTCTGGAGGTCAGGGTTCGTATCGGAATCAATACACAAGTTAACCATTTGTGGAGACAACGTACAGTTCCCGTACAATAAGTGATCTATAATGCAACGCCCTTCATAAGCTTTTTTTTTATGAACGCGACTGTAGGTTTACCTGCTTGATAGGTAACTACAGTAGCCACATGGCTTCTTTGGTGCTGACTGACAGCTCACAGCTGACTTCTGACAATCAACATTTAGGTATATACCCAAATATTGACTGTCAGAAGTGACAGCTGCTAAATACATGTTTTTGCAGATCATCTGATTCGGCGTAGGGATACGTAATTTGGTCTGGTAACTTTTTAAAGCTCTCTGAAGTCAGCTGTGAGCTGTCAGTCAACACCAAAGAAGCCACGGAGCTACTGTAAACTGGAAAAAAACACACACAAAAAAAACCGAGACCAAGGTAATTTGCTACGGGGTATTTTCTTTTAAAGAAAAATAAACATCTTTGGGAAACGTCTAATAGCCCGGTGGTGCGACTTTAGTGTTCACTTTAAATGAATATAAAATATTCATGTAAATTAATTGAAATTTGTTTTCCCCCATTCGAACATTCCCGTAGTTACAAATGATTTACAGCCTGTGTATCTATCTATCTTTAAGGGTAGTTAAGCTTGGTTCCACTATGGTGTAAGTTATAAGATAGGGCCATAGTGTAATCAGGTAAGACGGAGTATACACACATCTGGGTTCATGTTCTCTAGTAATAGTCGAAAGACTCTTGTTTGAATCTGTTGAGGGTCGAAATTTGGTCCATTCGACGCGAAAGGAGTGTTTAGGAGTTCTCTAAAAGTGCGGGTTGCGAAATCTGTCGGTCCGACACGTTACAGTTGGTAGCGAGTCTGACTACCGAGTTGAAGAGTCCGGGGATATATTCTCGCAATTACTAAATATTTTTTTATCATTGATGAAATGCGGGTTCCCTATTTCACAGTAATGGGTGCTGCTGGCTGTTGTATATGTTATAGATTTAAATTAGTTTATAAGTCATGTGCTAATAATCGGTCGCTTTAGAAAGTGCACGTTAAATATCTACCCGCTTCGGTGGCCGTGTGGTCTAACGCATTACTCTCGCAAGAGACTAGACTGCCAAAGACGGAGAGATCGGGGTTCGATCCCGGTAGGATGGTTTTTTACTAAATAGTTTTCCACTCTCTCCTCACGCAAGTTCGGGTGCACTTCCTCTGAATTAAACTTTCCTAACCCATAGCATATTAGTGTAATTAGTACATAGTCGTAAAAACTCGACCAAGTAGAAAGACACGGTGCTAAGTAAGTTAAATACCTAACATTAAAAAAAATACTTTATAAATAAATAGCTATTAAAAAATTACACCTTATTAGTTTAAAAATGGTTCAGTGATACANGTGATACACATCTCCTCCTCGGGAACAAACCGTGATTTGAAAACGCGAAAGAATAAAAAAAAGAAGCTCGCGAATTGTAAAGTTCGAGAGACCGACACACGTTCCAAGCCGTGCAGAAAGCGCTATTATTAGAACATCAGCTTAATTGAATAGCTGGGAAGCTGTGATGCGAGCCGCGACGCCGCTAGGGTTCAATATCGATTACCTGCCAGTCGATAGAGGCGGCTCTTCTCGTCCCTAAAGACTCGAGAGAACACAGCCGAGAGTGAACCTTCTGCCCCGCTCCCCGCGCCGGGAGGGGGGGAGCCTATAGACAGAGTTTGTTCCATACGGGAGTCAAAAGTTTGTTATTTAAAAGCTCTGGCTTCTCGGAAAAGAACCACCTATGTACCCGATTATGTCGAGGGGAGGGCATTTCAGCAAGTACAGTTTATTTAAAAACAGAGATTGGTTGGGATTTTTTTCACTGCGTCTTGCTACCCATTCGGATTAAGCGCATATGTTCTAATTACGCTATAATATGTTATGGATAAGGAAGGTCGAATTTTACAAGATGTACCTGCATTCGCGTAGACAGGGAGAACGGAAAGCCAGCCTCAGTGAACCCAACCGGGATTCTAACCCCAATCTATCTCCCCGTCCTCGACAGTCCAGTTTATTGTTAGAGCGACACCTTAGGGCAGGTCATCTCTCATTAGAAACTAGAGTGAATGATACCAACTCCTGGTCCTGTCTGACCGGAACTCTATTCTAAAACGCACGTTAGAGGTGAGTGAATATTTTGTTTCTACCTACTTAAGCGAATCAGGGTTCTCAACCATGAAAATACTGAAATCAAATTACAGGTCATAATTAATTGATAAACATTTAAATGACTGCATGAAAGTGGCTCTAACCATATAGGCCTACACTCCGACTTGCATGGTACAATACGCCGGCTGAAAATACGCTGTGGCAAGTATCGCATTGAATTCTGTATGAGTGAACTATTTTCAGAGCTGAAAAATAAACATATTGTGGATTTGTTTGTTTTTTTGAACTTTTTGCCATTTGTGTACACTTTTATAGTTCATTAATACTTAAAAGTAATATTTCGATACAAGTTTATCTAGTGAACTAAGTAGGGAAACATCGGCCGAGTGTAAGGGGATTGCGTGGGGGACGTTAGCTCTTTGTATATCCAAGAAGCAAACTTGAGCGTGATCATCTCGCCCTCCCCATTTTGCTCCGAGTGTCCGCCCCCTGGAGCGACAAGACACCCCCACGTGGCTGCACAGGAAACATCCCTTAATCTGACGTATCGAGAGCCTTTTGTCGCCAGTTAGAGAGACTGAAGGGATCAAGGCAGCCCAGTTCCAACTTAGACATTGTCTCATAACCCTCTCTCTTCAGAAGTAAGGCGCAAGACTTGTCAAGTAGAAATTCCTAAAAGTCAGAAAACCAAGTAGGTTTATAACGTTACTGCGTGTAGTTGTAAGGTAGTAAGAGAACAAATAGGAGAGGAGGAGGCGGCAAACCTATTGGTCTGATGGTTAGCAATCCCTGCTACTAATCTAGAGGTCCCGGGTTCGATAGGTATTTTTCACCATGGTCTGGTTGAGACCTCTGCTGACTCATTGAGCCGGAGTAACCTACTTGGGTGTCTTAGCTGACAAACACTAGTGGCATACGCTCTTAAAATTGGGGGGAGTAAAATACAAATGGCAGTACGATGTGTTGTGACTTTCACGATTAAATGACATCATTCTATATACAGAGGTCGAACTCGGTGGTCTTGCTGTAAAGAGTTCGCCTCAGGACCCGATGTTCGTGGGTTCGAATCCAGCCATGGTCAACGGATTTGTCTTGCGCGATAAAAAAAAATCCATAGCACGTCAACCTTCGAAGAGGAAGTAAATGCCTTTAAAATGGCTAAAAAAAAACAATATCTGAAAATGACTCAAAAAATTATTATAAATACCTTTAAAACGACAAAAACCAAGAAAACATTACCTAAAATTTCAAAACGACAAAATATTACTAAAAAAAATGACCTATAAAATATACTTTTCTACAACCAGAGGATCAGTAACACAGTTAATGTACTTATGAGCATTGTCTGTAATTAACTAACAAAACCACCGTGGTTCGGATTCCACGTTAAACTGTAGGTCCTCCATTTCATCTCACAATCATCCTACCATTACACATTAGCGTAAGTGCGTATAACCCGAACGGGTAGTAAGACGCGGTGATAATAATAATAATAATAATAATAATAATAATAATTAACACAAATATTGCATGCCATCAAAATCCGGGCCCTGGTAAATTACCAATGTTTTAGACTTTTATGAAGTGGCCTCTCCAGCTGCTTGTCATTTTGTTAAACTATATTATGTAGGTACTTACTTATATTATAAACCTGTATGTATTATGGTATATAAATATTTATGTGGGTGGGATGAAAGCCAAACATATTAGGGGTATAATCCGTTAATTTAATTAGTGCTAGTGGAATTTGTTTTTATTTCCCGCGGTGGGTTCATAAAACGTATGTAATGTTGTGTGCAACCACACACGATATAATCCGAATACTGTGAAGTCCAATGGAATACGCGACCCTAAGACCATTGTGGTCAAACAATAAACACACCTGTATTATATCAAAATTATTAAATATAAATTACGTGATAACAAGGGGCGTAAAAAAATTATACGACCTTCACGTTTCTAATGATCACTACAGAGTTAATGTAGAGTGGGAATCACGTAATTAAACCAGAAATTTACCTTCATTTAAAAAAAAGTTTCTGTTCAAATATCATGACCAGGTGTTCTGAGCCTTTTTACGATTACAACTCCCCCATTGGATTGTCCAATACGTCCCCATAACCCCTTCGCCAGACTGTTGAAATCATCATCAGCATCAGCAGTCCTATTAGTTACCAGTACGACTCTAAATGTTGTCAATAACTTGTTTTTACTTCACACATGGATATATAAGAATATAATAGCTGAAAGAAAATCATAAGGATTTTATTGTATTTATAGAAAAATCAAAAATACAGAATCTGTAGGTAAAATAAAGGTGATGTATTATTCTAATCCAACAACTTTTAATTATTATTAAAATTATTATTAGCACCGCGTCTTACTATCCGTTCAGGTTATACGCACTTACGCTAATGTGTAATGGTAGGGTGATTGTGAGATGAAATTATTCAAGAAATGTTGATTTTACCGTATGTAAGAAAATTATACGAAACGTATCTACTGAAGAAATATTCTATGTTGGGGCCGGATTCATCCCATGCCCAGGGTCATTCTTCACTCATATTTTAAGACAGAGTCTGTGATGGAAGTGTGGAAGTCGTCAGCTACATATGAGCGAGCAATAAAGATCACGAGCTATCAGATAAACCATCCACCTTTACTCTGGAGGGCTTTGTGCTGCCAATAGTACAATGACAACTGTAAGAATGCGCTTATCACTATGGATTAAATAAACAAGCTACTCTACCTTAAGCTATGAGTGAAGGATGACCCTGGGCACGGGATGATTCACGGATAGCTCAGTGGTTAGAGTAATGGCGTACAAAGTCAAAGGTCCCGGGTACGATTCCCGTATCCAGGTATAATTTTACAATTATTTAAAGAATATATTTAAATGAGGCTATATAACCGTAGTACTCAAATATAATAGTTCAGCTATTTAATTCATCACAATATTATCTTTGTTTTGATCGGAAAAAAGTTGACATGAAAATTTACAAAAATCAAACAACTAAAAAAAAAAAGTATCTTAGCTCGCGTTCCCTTCCTTGTGAGTTGTGTTTTCCTAAGCCTTGTTCCCACGACCTGTTGTACGGCCAGTCGCGGACGGCTCGTGGATTGACGGGCCTAACCATTCACACGACGCGCGGTTTGCTCCACTCGTGTATGTGGATGTGACACGGACTACCGGCTCGTCATCAGACGAACCACAGGCCTTTGATGTTTCAAGCATCCACCGACAATTCACGGGAACGCCCGAACCGAACCGAGCCAACGCGAATCTATCGGTCCCACGACCTGTGATAATTCAATCTACGAGCCGAATCCGTCTAAACACGCGCCGTGGGGAACGGGCCTTTATATTAGTCGCTCGCTAATAACATTGGGTTGTTTTTATCTGCAGTAGCCCCGTGGTTTCTTTGGTGCTGACTGACAGCTCACAGCTGACTTCTGACAGTCAACATTTAGGTATATACCTAAATTTTGACCGTCAGAACTAACAGCTGCTAAACACATGTTTCTGCAAATCATATGGTTCGGTGTAGGGATACATAATTTGGTCTGGTAACTTTTTAAAGCTGTCAGCTGTCAGCACCAAAGAAGCCATGGGGCTACTGTAGAAAGCGAGCGAGGTAATGTTCAAGCGTGTGTAGCAGCAGAGCCCGAGGGTTGCAGAGCAGCCAGGAGGTGGCGCGTGTATTGTAAATAGCGGGGAGGGCGAGACAAGACGCGCCCCCCTCACCTCCCCCCGTCTGTCGTCTGCGGGCCGCACCGCGCCAACCCGTTGCTCCCACTAGGGGAGAAGGGAGGGAAAGAGTATTATTGATCTACTGGGGGTTGTCAGGAGGAAGAGAGGGTGGGAGCAGAAGGGTTGCAGCACCCACCCTATCACCCTGTCCTCCCCTACACGCTGCACAGATACGACCATAGCCATGGGAGAGTGGAGACATTCGAGCACCGCCCGCCAAAAAGACCCCGGAGGGGGGGAGAAAAACCACAAGCAAGGAACGAGCGATATACACCTCAAGGGCCCGTGTTCGTTTCCTGTTCCGTTATGGCTTTCCAAGAAGGTTTGGGGTGAGAGAATCACAGATTGCTGCTGTAGGTTAAACGGGTTTCGGATGACCCACACGCGGCGAGCAGTCGACAGAGAAACTGATCCAAGAGAGAGAAAGAGATATACAAGCCGAGTAAAGCTCGATTCACACCACACGTCCGGCGAGAACTTGAGAACAGAAGCCGTCCGAGTACCGAACCAATTCGCACGCCCCGATTTTGGTTGAAATAACAGTTTAGAAAATTCAAACATTTCTTTGCGGTCAACAATGTATTTACGTCCGGCCAAACTATTTTTTTAATTCCCTGAATTTCTCCGGGTTTTCCAAAGCAAATGTACTCCCCACCCCCCTCAAACTCCCACATATAAATATTAAATATAATACTAACACTATTTTATTAAGATAACGGGGTGACCTGGCGGTCTAGGTGTAAGGTGTCAGACTTCTATGCTGGCGGCCGGGGTTCAATCCTCAGTCCCGGCACAGATTTATCTGATCACCAAACCCTTCCTTCACCTCTGACAAGACATCTTGTGAATGTGAGGAATGTCAGGCCTCCACCGTGGTTCGGATTCCACGTTAAACTGTAGGTCCTTCATTTCATCTCACAATCACCCTACCATTACACATTAGCGTAAGTACGTATAACCCGAACGGGTAGTAAGACGCGATGCTAGTAATAATACTAACACTATTTTATTAAGATCACAACTTAATATAACTATTTCCTCACACACATTCTGAAATTGTCTTTCTCAGCGAAGGGGTTAAACGATTTCCGTCTGAGGCAATGGGCTATTGGATAGTTTATAATACGTTTTAGTGAGATCATATTGAACCATTTAAAACAGCGGTCCCCAACATTTTTTTCTCTTAAGTACCACTTGGAAGCTCATTTCCATAAATTGTGCCCTTAGTATTTTAACAAAACGTTTAATTGTTACAGTATTAGTTACTGTATTTCTAATTTATTTGTTGCAACTGAAAATAAATGGGCTAGTAATGGGATAAAAAAAATGTAACAATAAGATGGATACAGTGTGCATATATTTCTACATTTAAAAAGCAAAAGTTAAAATAAAAACTGACACATTTAATTTATTTATTGATTGATTATAGAAATTATTTTATGTTTGAAATTGAAATAAATTTCTCAAGGTAAACTATAGAAGAAAACACGCGATGCTCCTCGCCATATTGTTGAGTTAATTTCATAGCTTTAGACTAATCTTATGTCTTACGCTGTTTTCGACCATGGTTCCGATTTTTCGCGTGCCCCCAAATGTCCTGGCACGTGCCCCACGTTGGGAACCGTTGATTGCTTAGTGCACAGACAAATAATATACCCAGACACTCAACCTCCAGGTTAAAATGGTTGCGCTCCTTTTGGCAGCTTGAGTCCTTCACCGCTAGGATCGCTGCGGTTATTCCTATCCTCACCCAGCAGTGACACTAGCGCAGCCCAGTGTTGAAGGACTCAAGCTGGCAAAAGAAGCGTAGCGAAAACCCCGTAAGATTAACCCCGTAAGATTGAGAGTCTGTTTCTTACTTGTCTGTGGTCTAGTGCCAAAACGGTGTAAAATAGTTGTGAGACAGTCATTCTTAGTTCCTCCTACCTGTAATATAATCAAACTCTCACGCATGCGCATAACCATTGCACAACTCTGACTAAAGACAAGTGGGAGCGAGAGAGAGGTGTTGGAAGAATACAAGAAAATCGCATGTTGACCTTGAGAATTAATAATATGCTTGACACGACCAGCTGTGTTAGAAGAGATACACGGTGTGTATTAAATGAAAGAAAAATATTGTTTTGACTAATGTAGATCAAAAGTTGTGTTTTTTTACATAAAATGTAAACAGATTCATAAATTTGATAGCATTCCCTTTTTTCCGGGTCGCTCGACACCATGATTTAACTATATTATTTGTGAATCAAATAGCCGAACCTATCATTTATGCATTTTAGTGAGGATAACACCATTATATATCATGTTCTGAAAATTGGAAAATGACACCTAGACACGGGAATCGAACCCAGGACCTCCGGCTTAGTACGCCAGCTCAGTGGTAAGAGCATTGGCGTACTAAGCCGAAGGTCCCGGGTTCAATTCCCGTGTCCAGGTGTCATTTTTCAATTTTCAGAACATATATTATTTGTGTTATTTTATAGGCATTGATAATATATATCAAAGGTGACAGCAGCATATGGCATTTCTTGACGCATGAATATATTAAAATTGTTTTAGTAACATTAGTAAATACTAGATACAATTCTTCCTATAAAAATCAGGTTATTATGTTGGAGCCCATAATGCTTTGCAACACAAACTAGAAACATGTCATTTAAAATGAGTGTGTTGTTCAGTGAAACGGATCGACACCAAACGAGAAGTGACACACGCGTTTAACGAGTTATTTCAAATCATTTTCCCAACAGTAGACGCAGTCGACCTCGGTGTTCTTGGGGTAAAGTGATCACCTCAGGACCCGATGTTCGTGGGTTCAAACTCAGTCGGGGTCGCGACGGGATTTTCTTCAAGGATACAAATCCGTAGCACAATTTTCTTCGGATGGGGAAGTAAAGCCTTTGCAGTCCCATGTCGATTGTGGACATGTAAAAGAACCCTGAGAGGGTTGGGTAAATATTTTTCCCGGCAAAATTGGTGTAGACTCTTTCGTTCTCGTTCCTAGAAATTCTCGTGTGCTGATATAATCAGTCGGTCCAGAAAGGACACGTTAAATATCTTAAATACACAGGAAAAGGTGGGGTGAACGAACAGTAGACGCAAATATCTGCCCGTATCTCGCTTTGCAGGCACATGCACGTATTGAGTCGGTTGGTTTGGAAATTTGATTGGTTCTTCCACGCAGAATTTTATGGAGAAGTGCGGACAAAGCTGAAATTGCCTCTAGTAGTGTAGAACGACCCGCGCAGATTTCTTGTGATTGGTTTAGTAGCGTAGTCACGTGACCGCATTTCAGTTCTACTACTGTTAAAATCACAAATTATTTTAGTCAAAATTGTTTTGGTTTTTCCTTTACAAGTCCTCTATTTACTATTAAATTTATACTTGGAGGAGCCCTATGAAAACCCATTCCCC
>CABEEJ010005961.1:0-44524 GCA_901482245.1 Timema douglasi | reverse complement strand
TTTACTACCCTACATGATATCCGTGCTCCACTGTTTACTACCCTACATGATATCCGTGCTCCACTGTTTACTACACTACATGATATTCATATCCGTGTTCCACTGTTTACTACCCTACATGATATCCATATCCGTGTTCCACTGTTTACTACCCTACATGATATCCGTGCTCCACTCTTTACTACACTACATGATATCCATATCCGTGCTCCACTGTTTACTACTCTCCATGATATCCGTGTTCCACTGTTTACTACTCTATATGATATCCGTGCTCCACTGTTTACTACACTACATGATATCCGTGTTCCACTGTTTACTACCCTATATGATATCCGTGTTTCACTGTTTACTACCCTACATGATATCCGTGCTCCACTGTTTACTACCCTACATGATATCCGTGCTCCACTGTTTACTACCCTACATGATATCCGTGCTCCACTGTTTACTATTCTACATGATATCCGTGCTACACTGTTTACTACCCTACATGATATCTTTGTCCCGTTGTTTAATGCTGTCCAGGTTATTCATATTACTTTATTTACTATCCTTTCAGATGGCACGTGTTGAGTTGTTTGACATCATTCCAGGCTATCCATGCTCCTATGTTTACAAACCTCCCAGTTATCCTGTTTTAAACCCTTACTGCCTCGGCGTGTTCTACGTCTTTCTACCTCCCAGGCTATCTGTTTATAATGGTTCTATACTATCCCGTCATTATTGTTTTCTGCACACGTCTAGCTGGCTTCCCACTCCGACCTCAATATTACCAGAAGATCACACAAAAAGAAACTGATACCTTTGCCCTCATGGTTGTTATTTAGCGTCTCACTACTGTTGACACGTTTAAGTAATCTTAGTTTTCAAAAACCAAACTTAGGTTTAAGTTTATATGAAAATTACAACTTTATTTTTCATCTGCCTTGTTAATGTTTCCAGTTTTAAAATGATACTAAAGTAAAATATCTTATAAATTAATCAGGAGTGAGAGTAACGTTTCAATCTCTCTAGATCTGATGCCAGTGCTATTTTTGATCAAAGTTGAACTTTTGGAAGTTTACATGCTTTAAAAATGTTCTTGCGTAGCGAGGGCGAGTGTGTATTGATAGTATTCAAGAGTTTCGGATGCAACTAAGACGATAAAAATTAGATAAAGTTTATCCAAGCTTACATCTCAGCTACAATCAAACTACATAAATAAATCAGTTGTATCCACCGATTGTTTAACTGCCGTTGTTGGAAATGTTCATAAAATAATTGGTAAATGTATTACCCAATTTCCTTACATTAAAAATGAAAATTTTTTAACTTACATGTAAGCTTTGATTAAAAATTCAAAGTTCATTATAAAATTTGGAGAGCTATTTGTTTAACAAATTATTAAATAACTTATCTATCTTAAGAATAAACAAATTGATTGGATGTATACTTACAAATAAACACCAATCTTGTAAAAGGTTCTTCATATTGTTGCTGTAGAGTGCTTCAAACATAAAAATAATTCTTTAAATGTAGTTTTTATAATAAAGTATTGAGTTGTTAAATAAACGGGATATATTTGAGATCGTATTGAATTGAAGTGAAAATTTAACTTTATTAGTAGCTATAAAACTTATTTAACCTTAAAAAAGTAAAGGTCAAAATAAATCAACATAAAAAACTAATGATCTGGATTTTTTGTATTTGAATTAGTTTTAATTTTATTGTAAAACTTTCACGGTGTCTTAAAATATTATATTGTTTTGTACATGAACGTTGAATTAGTTAGTGTATAAGGAGGTTTTTTAACAAAGATTATTAAATCTTAGTACAACATAACTAATGATAGAACTATAAATGCAATCAACTCATTGACTATAGTAATCAATCCAAATTGGGTGAATATTGTGCTTTTATGAATGCAGTGTTTAATTTGACTAGTCGGGCAAGATTTCAAATAAGTAAACAATACCTAATCCTCAAGGGTCTATGGGGTTTAAATTTTTAATGACGTTAGAATACATTACTCTTAGGATGTACAGTATTAGTTAAATTTAATCTATTCAACATATTTGGCAAAATTCTTCCAAAACCTAAATTAATTCAGAATTTATAAAGATAAAAGTGATTTAAAAGCTTGCTAATAGTAAATGAACCCACATTAGTATGAAGAGGAGTGTCAAAAGCAAAATGATGACTCACTAGGGTACAACCATACATAGTGGATATAGTCAAGATTCGAACCTCAACTTATTCCAGTACAGCGAAGTCTAGAATATATTCACGGTCGGGTATTCAGGTGTGCGTTTTCTCACACACGTGATATCACCGTTATTTTACCATCCCCAATTCACACTAATGCGTGTGCACTTCCTGTTACATTCCCTCAAACCTCCTCAACACCCATGTTTTTAAAAGTAATTTAGAATAGATAAAAAGGGCATTCTATTACAGTTCATTTAGTTTCCGTAAATAAGAATTATTTGGTCACCCGCTCCGGTGACCTTGTGGTTAAAGTAGTCACTCTTACGATAGACTTGACAGCCGATGATAGTGAGGTCAAGCTTCAAATCCCAGTTGGATGTAATAAAAGCAGATTTTACTAAATATATACTTCTTTCCCTCCACGCAGGTGTGGATACATTTCCTTTAAAATTCTTCCTTCTTCATATATAATTCACTAGAGTAATTAATGTATGCGTAAAGCCAAAATTAATATTAAGACTCAGTGTAGGAAAATAAATTGTAAAAATGGGAGTCCCTCATTATCCAAGCTTATGTAAATACACAGAGTGAGGCGTACTTCATTTTACAAGCTTAAATACACAGTGAGGCATACCTCATTTTACAAGCTTAAATGCAAGAGGTGAGGAGTGCCTCATTTTACAAGCTTAAATACACGGGGTGAGGGGTGCCTCATTTTACAAGCTTAAATACATGGGGTGAGGGGTGCCTCATTTAACAAGCTTAAATACACGGGGTGAAGGTGCATCATTTTACAAGCTTAAATACACGAGGTGAGGGGTGCCTCATTTTACAAGCTTAAATACATGGGCCTAAGCTGCCTGTATCCTGTGTTAGTTAATTTTTCTAATAAATCTATATTCTTTTATTAAATTTATAAAGACAACTATAAAGTTTTTTAAATAAAATAATTGAATATTTGTAAATACACATTTGGCTGTAGATAAGCTTTGTTATCCAAACCAGCAAACGTTAAAAAAAGTTACACCTCGCTTCTATTAAATACAAATAATCTCTAATAAATAAAAGTCAGGTAAGTATTTAGTCATCCAAGAAGTAAAAAAGAATACTATATTAAATTCAGGATATAAAGATCACATCAGAGGACTTTTCTGCAACGGTTTAGAAACCAACGTTGACCGGAAGGACAGCTTCGGTAAGGAACATCGATGAGACTGTATTGATGTAAGCCGCTGAGGTCACTCAGAAAATCTTGTCCGGTATTATCTGGCCACCATTTTGGTCCCGGACTCGAGTTTACTTGACTGACCAACACTGTTGTGTCAGTTTCCTTTGTGAGGCCGGGTACCAACATGGATGCCAACAGGAGCACCACATCTGTAAATACAATTTTATTTTTCTAACACAGCGTTTTATACTAACTGTTCAATCTATACGCATTTATACTATTATACTGCTATTGAATTAAATCTTAGGAATGTTGAATTTAGATTAGGTGTAACCTCATTTGCGTGTAGGGAGCGTGCAAAATGATTTCAGTAAAAACCACTCTTATTACACATAAACGAATACAAACCCCGATCTACTTGTTATCAGAAGGCTGATATATTGCGAGTGTGATACCTTGGACTATTTATCCACGGAGGAGGATGGAAATACAGTAAAACTTGGTTATAACGAAAATCAAGAATCGACCAAGTTTACTGTTTATAAACATTACTCGCTATATAAATGATTCAAAGGCACCAGCATGATTTCTCTCCAGGGGGGTTCAACCAAGGGATCTCGGGGTGTATGGAAGGTGGGGGTCCTCCCACAGGAAAATTTATTAAATTCAAGCTTTTAAAGGCAACCTATTTCTCCTGAAAATAATATACAACATAAAAAAAATGTTTCAAAGATATGATATTTATACAAACTCATAATTTTATAGGGGGCAATAGCCCCTCCTGACACACCTGCGGGTGCCACTGCAATGATGAGTTAAATATAACTCCTATTTTTTTAAATTCTCAATAAATTAATATAATAATTAATTCAAAATACAATAGAAAATTTAAAGAGAAATTAGAAACAATTTCATACCTACATTTTATTATTAATATCGTTGTATAATCTACAAGAAGACACTTGATTCTAAACACAATACAGTGGAGTGTCGTTAATCCGAATATATTGGGACCGGGACCCATCCAGATTTCTGAATTGTTCTGATTTTCAAATTTGCTTTCAATAACTGTATACATATGCAATGTATTGACTAGAGGATACATAACGCTCGGGAGTCTAATGTATTGCAAAATAAGAGGCTGAAGGTTTCGAAAAATACAGTACACAAAATATTTTAATAAAGTATATTGAATAAGAACATGTACATTGTGTAATTTATATTAATAACTCTACAATACTTTTTAGAAAAAAACACAAGAATCTACAGTAATTAATGTAAGCTTACTGGGTAAAAAAAGTCATTGTTTTTTGTACATGACTTGACGTACGTTTCTTTGCAGCCACGTCTAAGTCTTTTAAGAAGTACGAGTTGTGTCACCGTCCCCTCAGGTTGCCTCTCTAACCAGTTCATAGCTGTCTGGCATGCTTCATAGGGGTCTGAGTGTGAATAACTGGCAGCTTCTTCAGCATCCATTTCTTCATCATCGTCACTCTCTCTTACATTGCTTCCATTATCATTGTCCTCAATTACCTGATGTACTGTTTCGTCATCATTCAAATGCTGATAACCAGGGTCATTGCCATCACTTTCAAACCACTCCCTTGCGTCAAGTTCATCGCACTGTTCAAATCCAGGCAATGTTTGGAATAGAGCCACAACTTCAGCGTCAGTAGGAGTGTTGGCATCCGATGGCGTTTGAGAGTTTGACTCATCTTGTCCTTGATTTGGAGTTTCGGGGATTGGCCACAATTTTTCCCATGCATTTTTTAAGTTGTCGTCAGTAAGAGATCCCCAGGCATCTGCTACCATGTAAATGGCATCCTTTAGGTTGAGGTTTTTCACAAACTGCAGCACACTTTCTTCGTATCTTTCAGCTAGCAAGAGCTATACGAAGCATCTGTTTTCTATAAATTCTTTTCATTTTTTCTATGACCCCCTGGTCCATCAGTTGTAGTATGGAGGTTACATTTGGAGTCAGGAACATGATTTGAATAGTATCATAAATTTTGTTCAATACATCAAGGCCGCGGTGAATTGGGGCATTTTCAATGATGAGGACCACCTTGCCTTCTTTTTTGTTTTGTGTCCTATTTTTTTAACACTGGGAATGAAAATATCTTTGTACCATTCGGTAAAAATTGCTGTATCCATCCATTGATGTTTTTGTGACCTGTAAATTACAGGTATGTTTTAATGTTCCTAAAGCATCGTGGCTTTTTACTTTTTCCAATAACCAACAGATCCAAAGCGTGAGAACCACTTGAGTTAGGACAAACCATTGCTGTCACTCTTTTCTTTGCGACCTTGAAGCCAGGAGCGGATTTTTCTCTACGAGAAGCATAAGACTTCTGGGGTAGGGAACGCCAATTTAGCCCAGTTTCGTCAGCGTTGTAAACATAATCTCTTGTGTAGCCCTCCTCAATTGTCATGCTAACAAATTTTTCCCTAAATATCATTGCGGCAGCATTATCACTAGATAATATTTCACCTTGCACATCCAGTTCTCTAATGCCGTGCTTCATTTTAAAATTATTCAGCCAACCCGAACTAGCTTTGAAGTCTGTAGGCCCGCCAAGTTTTTCATTCATCTGGATCGCCTTTTCACAAATGAGTGAACCAGAAATAGGCTCACCTAAACTTCTCCTCTGCGTAAACCAAATGTACATAGCGTCTTCCAATGCACTGTTTTTGCCGTTCTTGTGGTTTTTCCTTTCTGTGAACCTTCTTCAGAATCTAGTTTTGAAGCAAAACGTTGCAAACTTTCTTTCTTTGCTTTAATGCCACTAATGGTTCAAGTTCCCACACCACATATTGTAGCAAGAGATGCACCACTTTCCCCATTAGACAGTCTTCGTAGAATTTCTAACTTTTCCTCTATAGATAAAAATTTATGTTTCCTTTTATTTGATAATGATAACATGATTAACAAACTAAAAATATGTACCATTTTAAATCGCACACTAAAACGTCTGTAAAGTTTGTAAATGATAGCTCAGAACTGAGCCGAGCACGTAACCAAGGAGAGGTGACTGGCTAAGTCGTTGAACTCTCAAGGACACCTTCCACTGCCTCCCCTACCTGCTCTCACCTCCGATCCGGATTTGCGACGCTCCGGATTTCCGACGCTCTACTGTATTATTTATCCGTATTTTAAAAAATCACTTATTAATAATATACATTATTCCAATTATTAGTTTTATGCGTGAATTTTAAAATAGATGTTTTAAAGATGTCTTGATTTTACAGCTGTGTCGGTGTTTGTGTTAAGTGTGGCATCAAGTCCCTAGTATAGACACTGTAGAGGTAGGTGAGGGGGGATGATCCCCAAGGAGTTCAAGGAGTTCAAGGAGTTGGGTGTTTACAAAAACCTGAAAAATTAAGATTACAGGGGTGTATCAAGTAGGGTAATTCACAATTCTAGAAGAAGCTTAGACGGCCTTATTTCTTGTTTTGTTGTTGCTGTTGTTTTGAGGTCTAGTATCCACAGACCAGTTATTTCCCACATAAATCGATACAGCCTGTATATATTTATTTAAAAACACTTTTTACTCACTGTGTTGGACACATAGTCTAAGGCATCACACTCTCAATAAACTGGACTACCGATGGTGGGGATATTGAGACTCGAATCCAACTCAGGTGTACTAAGAGTGATTTTAACAAAATAGTTATACTCTCTCGCACCACACAAATGCGAATACACTACCCTTTAAGTTCAATCTTGTATATCCCTAAAAAAAAATCCTAGCTTAATTAGTACACATTCAAATAGCCCAAACAGATAGTTAAATATTTTTAATAAAATAGGAAGGGGAGTTGAGGTATTGGTACAGTACCACCATTCCACAACAAGTGAATAATGAATGTATCGCCAAGCATAAACAAAAGATACGTCCAAACCATCTAGCTGAAAATATTTTCTAAATATGTCAATATTTATTTATTATTTGTATTATTACAAGTTTTTGATTTGATAGTGTGTAGCAAACTATATCAGACACATCCTTAATTCACGGCGTCATTGAAGGCAAGGTTGAGGGAAAGAGGAACTTAGAAATAAGGAGGAGTCAAATATTGAATTATATGAGGGGAAAAATAAAATTCTAGAGCTGAAGGAAGAGGCAGAGAACAGGCCACTGACAAAAGGAATGGGCCTATCGTAAGACAGGACACCTAATAATTATGGCATAGCTTATTATTTCTCCAAGATCTTGGATCGAGAAACTGTAGTGTATAAATTGAAATGTTCAACATTCTAGCACTTACGTAAACGAAATTAAGGCACCAGGTTCGATTTTGTCATATTTCACAGTCAATATTAGATTGAGTAATATTCCCAACTATGTATTGACATACAATCTTGCGATAGTAAGTTTCGTTAATTAGCATAGTTAAAAAAAGTATTGTTTTATCCAAAAGTGCGTATAACCCGAATTGGTAGTAAGACACAGTGCTAATAATAATAATTTATCCAAAAGAAAATATATTATAAGCCATACACACAAAAAAAGAAATCTTTCATAAAATTATTGGTTTACCATTTTGTCTACTTACGTAAAACTTCACCGTTTATCATGACAAATGCCACTGTTTTCATAACATAATATGTTTACACAAGGCACCTGGCATGTATGCATGCATGCATCCGTCACCTGTTACACTGAACTGAACTGAGTAATTGACTTGCAAACCCTAACTAAACAATAACAACATTTCGTGACTTCGACATTAATTTCTTCCTGTGTGTCATCGCCACTATGGTCGGCCCAACATAAGAAGAAAAATTTATAAAGACAATTCACTTATTTGAACATTTTCGAACTTGAGGTTGTCAGAAATTTCACTTTTATGTACCCTATACATCGAAATTAAAGATTCATAATTCTACCTGTGTGTTTGTACCCAAGACCGTGGCCAGCCAATAATTTCAGAGGGGGTTTGGTGGGCACATCCCCCAATTGATAAACAGTCCTAGAAGCTATTTAAAAAGTTTTTTATGGCAACATTTGCCCCTAAATGCCGAAGGCTAGGAAAATTAATAAATATTAAACATCTTTAGAAGCTTTCTGAAGTGCTTTTTATGGTAACAAAGCCCCATAATTTGTACTTGTATCTTAAATTTGATATGGTTTAAACCATAAAAAAAAAGCCATGTATATTTTGTTCATAAAATTTCGGGGGGAGGGGGGGTGGAGGTTTTAACCCGCAAACGTCCCCTGGCTACGGCATTGTTTGTAACACAACTTCCTTCTGAGGGGAAGTAAAGCCGTCGGTCCCATTTCGGTTGTCTCATGTAAATGAACCCAGGAAGGTATATGAAAATACCTTTCAAGGAAACTGTATAGGTCCTTTAACGATCACTCATAGAAATTATAATATGTTTATGTAATCAGTCGGTTGAGAAAGTGAACATTAAATATATAAAAAAAATTTAAAAAAATTAAATACTTTTAACTGATATTTGAGAATTCAAAATTTCTGAAAATGTATTTGACCAATTTCTATTTTTGTGATTAGCATGATAAGTACCACTCTTTATTTAATTTTCAGAAAAATTTATTTTAAGGATATTTTACAAAAGACTGGTTAGTGAAAATTTTAAATTGCTCAAAGATGTTTATAGTAATCTCTTTAAAAAATTAGATATCTAAGAAATATTTCAACTGATAAATAACATTTTATGTTATTTTTCTAAATACTAATTCATCCATCGGTGGTGAAATTTTTCATTATTTTTTTTAACATTTTGCTTTCTGATGATGGGGAGATTGGGGTTTGAATACCGGTCGGGTCTACAGAGGTTGGCTATTCCTAAAATAGTTTCCCACACTTCTTCCAACACAAATGTGGGTATATTCTCTTCTTGCTTCCTTCCTCCTCCCTACCTCGTTAAAGTAATCATCATAATATGCGTATAACCTGAACAGGTAGTAATAAAAAGAAATTGCTCCCAACTACAATAGACTATTAATAAAGTGTGTGCAACTGTGTCGTAACATCGTACTTAAAGCTATGCTTGTACAAAGTTTGATACGACCTCAATTTGACAGATCTGGCAGTTTATACACACAAGGTAGGACCGAAACAATTGTAAGATTAGTAACTTGAAAATTATGACTTTAATTTGATAAATTTTTATCACCGCTTCTTACTACCCGTTCGGGTTGGATGCTTGTATACTAATTACGCTAATGGTTTTTAAGAATCAGGATAGTTTTATTTAAAAAAAAAGTGTAGCATCATTTGTGTGGTGGGTGAAGGGAAAACCATTTTAGAAAAACCACCCTAAATACACCTGAGAGAAATTCAAACCTGTATAATTTGTAGTCTAGTCCACTGCGAGGGTAGCGTGTTAGACCACGCGGCCACCAAAGAGAGTAATACTTTATTAGACAATTATATATTCATTAGCTAAATAAAAGCAAACTACATACTAGATTTTCCCTTTTTGAAGATAATGTCACTGAGGTGAGCTCCCCCTGGACGTCAGGCAAACCTCAGTACGTTGTACATCACTTTCCACTGCAGATATTGTATAATAATTATTATTATTAGAACCACCTTTCAAATTTTAGTTTTTTACCACACTGGGAAGTAGTTGTTTCTTTTAGTTGTGGACATTTTACGATTCACACATTTTTCTAACTACCATTTAGAAATTTCAATTTTTAAGGCTTATTTAATAATTATCTGCTCAATTTAAATCTCTACCCCAGCTTGAAATTCGGTTTAACGTTTATAACATCCTTCATTTATTGGGGCTACAACTAAAAATTCAAAAAAAAAATCATATTTTTAATTTATTTAATATGGTCTCTTTAGCGTTCGGCCAATAACAATAAGGTATATATAGCATTACTATTATTATAATTAGTATTATGAATTTCATTTTGTACACCTCATATTAATGTATATTTATACTCAATTTCACTCTCATACATAAATTACTTTACCTTAACAATGATACGCAAAAACCGTTAGATAGGAAGTTTGAGACCCCCTATAACTCGTAAGCCGTAATTATTTAAAATAACTTAGTTAATATTTATAACCTATAGCTATAGACTTGTTAAAATTGTGCAAAACAATTTTATTGTCGAACGACTTTAAGGGATTAAATCCGCAATAACCAATTTATCATTTACTTTGTGATCTACAGATTTTGAGACTCATCCCCATTAAGGAGAGAGAATTTTCCCTCCTTCCCCCTCCTGCACAAACTGTTACTTATCATCCACCTAAAGTTTGTTCACGCATGCACTCTTCTGTATTTTTACTGAGCAACCCCAAATTATTCATCTCTAACATTTTCACTAAAATAATAAATCCCTTTTTGCCTTACACCCTGGATTTATTATTTAATATCTATGTCGTTAAATGTAGAAATAACATTACCTTTTTTTTCTACTCGCCACCGGGTGTGAGAGGATTATTAAGATATATTTAATAGTATATGTTCCATTAAATGAACCATAACATAATCCCTCGCGTAGGGGAAGAATTGGAAACCTAATTAAAAATACCAATTTAAATACAACTTTTTCACCATCAAAACTTTACTTACCAACCAGCAGAAAGCCAGGTATGACTAGATTGAGTTTTATTCCGCCTACACCCAAATTTAAATAATATTGAACAGTTTAGAAATATTTATGAATACTCAAAATAATTAAGCCAATTTTGTTTGTGCTTGACCATTCATTTAATGTCTAAAATTAGTTAAAATAAATATATATGCACGCTCAGTTAAAATGTGTCTTTTTTGTTCTCTTAAAATGTTATGAAAGTGTAACTGAGGGGTTTGTGACCTCAATGCACTAGTGGGACAGAAACCATTTTCAAGTTGGGTGGGAACTTATACGGGATCGACTGGAATATTGGGTTTATGTTTACAGACTAGAACATGACTAGGTTAAATGGGGGCAGCTATAACTAATGACTTTAAAACTGTATCTAACTGTTTCATATAGATAATAAATTAAATATTACCTAGAAATTATGATTGATCTTGACGCTTTATGTGTGTCTGAGCTAAAAATAAATAATAAATGGGATTAAATAATTTATATTTTATGTCTGTATGTTTGTATCTGGGGCTATAGTTGAATAAATTTTAAGTATTTAGTTTAATATTTATAATTCAACGTAACTGTTTATATAATGAGGCTAAATTGTGATTTAACTATAGCTCTAAAATTAAAGGTTTTGTTTTCTTGTTTAAGCACCGCTTCTTACTAACCATTCGGGTTGTATATCTAAGTACTAGTTACACGAATGGGTGAGGGATTTAGAAGGTTTACTTGATATAAAATGCACCCGCATTAACGTGGAGGGAGATTGAAAGATAATTGAGGAAAACCAACCCTCAGTACACCCGACCGTGATTGAACCCCAATATCCCTGTGTTTGGCAGTCTAGTCTAAAACTAAAGTAGCGCGTTAGACCACGTGACCACTGAAACGGGTACAATTAACTGTTTCGTATGATGATTGGTTTCTTAAGGCTTTGATAATGAGATTTTTAAGACCACGTCCTACTAGCCAATCGATGTATAAGCTTATATAGTGATTAAGGCTTACGCTAATGGGTTAGGGATGAGGAAGGTTTAATTTAGAGTAAGTTTACCCGCATTTGAAAGGAGAGAGTGGGCGAAACAATTTAGGGAAACCAACCCCAATACACCGAACTATCTCACCGTCATCAGCATTCTAGTTTATTTCGAGAGTAGTGATTTAGACCATGCAACCAACGAACGGGTAGTAAGAGTAATAATTCAATTTTAAAAATCATATACTAGATTGATTTTATTCAACTCGTGTTTGTTAACTTTAATATGACTTTGAGGATGGATTCATATTGGCTGAAATTTCGTTTGCAGACATTTTACTGTGGACAGTCTTTGTTTAGGCGGAAAACAAAAACTGCACATCTTGCGAATTCGCATCCGACAAGCGGGTGCGATTGGTTATATAATGGGTATCACCACCTGTCCAGGTTGTACGCAATATTTTACATTTGGTCGATCATTGGGGTTGCCATATTGTAACAAGAATAGGTAACCTACTGACCACGATACCATCGTGCTTGACATTTATTTAGTTTAGCACCGCGTCTTACTACCCGTTCAAGCTATACGCCATGTTTGACATTTGTTTTCATTTCAAGCCTCACTCCATTCTTATTCAGCCAAGCTCGATACGCTGTGGAGAGACTTGGGATGCGTGTTTGACGGGCAGGGGGTGGTTTGAGCACTTATTACGTGATAGAGCTCGAGTAAACGGTCTTACCAATTTTTCCGGGAAATATATTTTCCCATACTTTCCAGGGTTATTTTACATACCACCATTGAGATAGAACCAATGGTTTTACTTCCCCCTCCGATGGAAGTTGTGCTACGAATTTTCATCGTTTAGAGAAAAATTACTTTGGCAAGCACTTTAACCCCAATCCCACCAAGGTAGACTTTAATTCGTTAAAGTATAGTTACCTACTTTTGTAATAAAAATATTTTGTAACCAGAAATAATTATATTTTTAATTCATTTAAAATAAAATAATACAACTTGTATGATGACGTAATTTGAAATAAAACTTTAAATTAAAATTGTCAATTAATTTTAATAGTTAAAAGTGTGATAATTTTTATTATTATCTTAAAATTGAATACATTATTACAATAATTAAGTGGTGTACAATATAAAAAAAATAGTTTATGTTAAAGGGGGTATAACTTAGGAGAATTTTATTGTTGTCTTCTTCACCAATTACTTTGCAGAGAAGCCCAACCTACAAATAAACGAAATCCCATTAATGAGTTTCAATAATTGATTTTTTTTATGAAAGAAAACTAAAAGAAAAAATTTAATAAATATAAAACATTAGCTAACGATTATTTTTATTTAAATATTATAACTAGCAAACATTCTTTCTCCCATGCGTAGTATATTAAGTTCGATTACTGTCTTAAAGAAGACCTATCGGAAGACCACGGACGAGATGGATGGACCAAGAGTGGAAGCTAAAGGAGAGGACTGAAGACTACATGGTTGACGGAGAAATTAGGAGAGATCGACGGAAATGGAAGAGAATGTGCCAGACGGCCCGCAGAAGCGGAAATGTTAGATGATGATGATGATGATGATGATGATGATGACCATCTTAAAAGAAACGCATCTGTGAACACGAAATGGTATAAACTTAAAGTTACACTAGTCTGGTTTGTCGGTGATAGGGACGGGATATCTTGGTTAGAATACCAGTTCGGTGTACTTAAGTTTATTTCTCCTGAATGGTTTCCTACTCTAACTACAAATAAATGACGAAAATAGTATAAATATTCTACTTCCCTTACCCATAAACCATGAAAATTATTAAATCAAGATATTCCGAAGGATTGTTAGAAACGATACAAAAATTAAGGAGTATGTATAGATATGTGGTTTTTTTCACACCACCTCTTACTACTAGCTTGGTGTGTATGCTAAGTATGAGTTAAATTTGTGTATGAACTTAATCTTACTACATGCCCTCGCTATGTGTATATCATTTATGATAGTATAAATTATACCTTTATAATTCACTATAAGTGTACATTCATTTGGATTAAATCATTTAGGGGAAATCATTCTAAATACATCCAACTGAATTTCAAACAATGACACTTCCTTCTTCACTAAACTCAGACAATAATAAAATAGCACCTTACCTTATATGCCTATATGTGTTGATATGATTAAAATCAATATAAATAATCACAGTTCTTCTGAGGTTATAGATCAGTAGGCTATAACCTCAAACACCCTGATAAAGATCCAAATAACAGGTTACCTCACCTTACGAATGAGTAACTGTCGGAGGTAATCGACCTGGACCTGAACAAGAACGATGAAGGAAGAGCCTATACGTGGACAGCCGTAACGCCTCCTGAATCTGTACACTTGTTGTCGATTACGGTGAAGTTCTCTGGACAACCAGATTGTAACTGTACACATTGTCCTCCATGAAAGATCTGACCCTCTCTACAAGCAGGTCTAATGTTCGACTGACGTCTGCCGTGGTAGCGATATCCTGGATCATGAGCCTCGTCATATTCGTCATATCCAGTGTTGGAGCGTTGCAGGTGACCTCGATAGGGGTACTGAGCCCATGGGAGGTCCTCGTGGTACCGGGCACCGTAAGAATACCCCTGGGAGGTTGGCAACAGGAACAACAGCGCGCTCAGGATAACCGCGTCTGGAGTAAGAAGGCGCTTCTTAAAATGCATTTTTTATTACGTTATTAATATTATTTAAGATTTAAACTAACCAAAGGCTCTTGTCTAGCGATATTGTTTATTTATAATTGGGGATTATTAACTATTCGTATTTTTGAAAATATACCTAAAATACTTGATGTACGTTTTACAATTATCTTTTACATTTAAATAAATATTCATGTGTTCGATTTGTAAGCGGCTTCAGGTAAAATTTTAAAACCCGGACAACCATCCAGTAAATTATTTATACTACACAGTAATTGATTTATTTTTTTACCTTAAGAATAACATATTAATTTAAATCTATACTCACTAATCAACACCAATCTTGTACAAAGGCTCTTCATATTGCTGCCACTGAAGGATTCAAATATAAAGATAACTTATTTAAAGTTAGGGAGCTTTTATACAAAATTATTGAGTTGTAGAAATTAACAGTTTTCATTCTGGCATTGTTTAATTAAAACGTGAATAAAGACGCATTAGTTATATATACATTTTATAGTTTCATAAGAGTAAAAATAAATCAATATAAAATTAACTGTCACCTTGAATAAAACTTAGATTTTTTAATTATGAATAGTTTTAAGTTCTATATTGTAAAGTTTAATCATTCTCTAAAAATATAATTTTATTATTTAAATGTCTTTAAAACAAGTTTTACCTATTCATAATTATGATAATAGCACATTGAATTCATTAGTGTACAACGTTAATGTTTGCAAAAAAAATGTACAATCAAATTAGTTTATAAATGAAATCATCTATCTGCTTATAGTGTTTACATAAATTTAGATATAGTTGGTGTTTCATTTTGACCGCGCTGTTTAATTAGACACGAGCAAAGATAAATTTCAAACAAGGATTCTTTAGTTATTCTGTTAGGAGCTGTGGAATTAAACTTGGATGTCATAGATAGACTCGGATGGTAGTATGAACAATATAAGTTAAATTTACAATCCTGAACTTTGTCTTAAGTACAACCATTATAATATTAGCTAACAGTTTGTCCTGTTCTTCGTACGGTTAGCAGCCCCAATTCTACACCAAATTAGGACGTTCACCAGCAGAATGCCCACTAGCTGATAGTTCCTCGTTGTTCAATATTGATCTAACCATGGAAATCACAAACCAAACACGGTAATAACTAATAGATTAAAATAAATTAAATATTAGAGACACGAGTATTACCTTGTCCTCAAACTGAGTCCACACACAAAAGTAGTCCAACAACGCAATGTTTGCCAAAAAAGGATCATCAAATAAAATAAAAGAACGAATGGACATCGTTATAGAATTAAGTTGTAAAAAAAAAAAAGAGCATCATATTAAGATAATGAATTCTGTATTCGATGTCATATTTGTGAAAGTTCTTCATTAAGGTCATTTTGGTTTTAGCGGTTACTAAACTGTAAGTTGCAGCCCCTTTGGAGGGTGGCGAAAATTACTCCGGGGGCTGTTGCAAACATTGACAAACGTGAGTAGATTAAATATTTACTATAGAACTATTGAAATTATTATACACTACTACAATTCATTCTATTCTTTTTTAGAGTTTTGCAGAAATAAACGGCATCTGGCATGATTACACGACAGACAATTTTAATAATCATTTGTGTAATCAACTAAGATAAACTAATGGTTTCCATTGGTACCTGCATACATAAAATTTATAAAGTATAAACATTAAATTGATAATATTAAACTAAATGCATATATTCTTATTTTTTCAGTAAATATGTTCATGGTCTATATTTCTCATTTAGTATACTTAAGCATCAGAAAATTCAACCAATACTGCCCGGTATCTCTGATTAATTTTGTCTGACGAAAAGGGGCCACGAAAAAAAAAAAGTTTAAGAACTTTCTGTAGCACAGTTAACAAATTATGGGGATATCAATATTTTAACAAGAAATTAAATTGATTAAACAAGTATTAAGTTTAAGGGGGTGTCTAGGTGTATATGCAATCATATTGGCATAAAGGCGAGTTGTAAAACCCCAGAGATGGATCACAAATGGGAAAACTAATCCCAATAGATCCAACCTCTATTGGAACTTTGACTTATACGTCAACAGTAATCCAGTCCAAATTCGAACAAAACCTCTCCAATGGCGATAATCCACTGATTTCTAGTTTGACGCCTTAAGATAACCTAACCAGTAGTGAAAGTATTATATATATATATATATTAATATATTTAGCATAATGACAACGTATTTGAATCCGACACCTTAGCTAAGTCGTTAACGTGTCTTGTCCACTGAACTAAGAGTCCCGGGTCCGATTCCAGGCATAGATGAAAAACTTATCATTGGTGAAATGTGGGCTTACACTTTCACATTGATAAATATTCGGCTAGGGACTGGATGTTGTGCCTGTCCTAGTCTTAAGTTACAATATAAGGCAGATGAGGCTACGTCAGTCCTAGCAAGCTGATAGCGGGAAACATATGGCTTGAATAAAAGACTGACAGACCAAAGGCTTGAAATAGTGATGGATGTAAAAAAACTATTTTTGTAGTTTTAACTACGAGATAATCTCAATATCAGAAATAAACAAACATGTTAACTAGCATATAACAAGTTTAAAATCTCTCAAATTTCCATGATTCTTAAATATTACAATTAATTCAACACTTGAATAAAAGATCTAGTATTATCACCGATGATTAATAATTTTTACTCATTTTTACTTTTCTTAAACTATTCGAGTGTATTCACGTGTGATGGATATTAACGACTCCCAGAATTTTTTTGAATTCCAAGTGTCATCCATCTATTATACTTTAAAATAATATATATATATAATATAACTATTTTAAACTTGATATTCATGCAACCATGTTTACGAGTATGTTGAGTAAATGTAAACCTCTAAATAGAAATATCGAATGAATTCATACTATCCTTTATTTTCAAAAGACACCAAAAACAAAGTTGTTTAAAGTATTTGACCCTAAATTCATAAGTGACCTTTGTCAAGCGAGGGTTATTTTGATATCCACTCTCCACGTTTGTGAAGACGTTCTTTCTCTAAATTACTTTCTTCCTCCCGAACACATTTTTTTCACCATCGCATCCTATTACTTATATATGACCCGCCTCGGTGGCGTAGTTGGCTAACGCGCTTGTCGTGTTGAGCTCGACTGCTGAGGACGGGGAGATCGAGGTTCGAATCTCGGTCGGGTGAACTGGGGTGGTTTTTCCTAAATGGTTTTCCACTCTCCCTCCACGCAAATGCGGGTTCACTTCCTCTAATTTAACCTTCCCAATTCCTAATACATTAGAGTAATTAGTACTTAAAGCGTATAACCCGAAAGGGTAGTAAGACGCGGTGCTAAATATTATTATTACTTATATATGTTAATGCTCTAATGGCGTAGGGATGAGAAAGAGGTAACTATATTCCATTCACGGTAGGAATTACTCTCTTAAAGGTCTTTTTCCCTGCCAATATACTACTATATAATAGATTTCTGGTAGGGAAAAAGGCCTTTCAGAAAACAATTCCTATGGTGAATGGACATTACCTGTATTGGCCTGGGAGGAAAGGAGGAAACAATTTAGGAAAAACTACCTTCAGTGGAACTAACTGGGATTCAAGCACCAAACTCAACGGCTTCAGAAGGCTAGTCTAACATGAGAATGGTGCCTTAGACTATTCATCCACTGAAGATGGTCCTATTTGATTAAACCATTGATAGCTACCGTGTTAAACGTGTCGATTGTTTAAAATTCTAATACCCTCCTAAGGAGAGTGAAAATAAAATATGAAGAATTTAGAGGTAGGTACTTTTCGTTTAACTCGTAAGACTTCAAGGTCATCTTACACTATCACACAATGATAAGCTTTTATGATAGGGTTGTAGTGGAATCCGTTAAGGCAAGACTTCGAACTTTCTGGAATCCGTCAAGATAAGACTTCGAACTTTCATATTAGTTTGAGTGTACACAGAAAATCTAATAATAAAGATGAACATGAATATATATTGCGGATGATTACAGGGAGAAACAAGGGGTGGCAATTTAGTGGGGGTAAGATTTTAAGCCTGACTTTCCCTCCATGGTCCAATATTCTAAGTATTATTATTATTATTATCACCACGACTTACTATCCGTTAGGGTTATACGCACTTACGCTAATGTGTAATGGTAGGGTGATTGTGAGATGAAATGAAGGACCTACAGTTTATCGTGGAATCCGAACCACGGTGGAGGCCTGGCATTCCTCACATTCACAAGATGTCTTGTCAGAGGTGAAGGAAGGGTTTGGTAATCAGATAAATCTTTGGCGGGACCGAGGATTGAACCCCGGCCGCCAGCATAGAAGTCTGACACCTTACCCCTAGACCACCAGGTCACCCAATATTCTAAGTAGTCAAGCTCATAGTATACTTTCTCAAGTCTCATCAGGATGTATTGATGGGAAGGAGGTTATTACACTTGTTAATTATAACACGAATTTGTAAATAATTTTCCTATGACTTACTTTCACCCATATTTACTCACTCTATGGCATTAGGAACTCGAAAGCCCATTGCTGCACCTACAAAACTACGCCCTCTATCCATATCTTGAGCTGGTTTTAACTAGTCCACCTTATTACACCTTATTCCTATCTTAAGCTAGTTCTATCCAGTCCACCTCATTACACCCAATCTCTTTCAAGTAATTTCTAATGTTATCCTCCAATCTGCGTCTAGATATTCCCAATTGTCTCTTCCCATTGGGTTTACCACCCTGATCAAGGATCTAGATTCTCCCATGCATGGTGCATGTCCCTAATCATTGTAATCTACTAAATTCAATAACCCTAGCGATGTATTATGATGAATACAGGGTTTTTTGGACCAAATATCTTCCTAAGCGCCTTTTTTTCGAACACCCTAAATAAACTTTCATCGTGTAAGGTAAGAGATCACGTTTCACTACTAGAGGGAACAACGGGTAAAATTATAATTTTATATATTATATCTATAGATTAAACCATTTTTCTGTTTTAAATGTATTATATGGACTTTTTTTTAAACGTGATTTATTAAGATTGTGAGACCAACGTGTTGGATCGATTGCTCATCTATGTAAGAGAGATTCAAACTACTAATTTCCCTGTCATTTTCGGGTCGGCTTAACCTAAGAGTAACCGTTTCAGTGGCCGCGTATTCTAACGCGCTACTCTCGTGTTAGACTAGTCTGCCGAAGGCGGGGAGATCGGTGTTCTAATCCAGTCGGGTGCACTATGTGGTTTTCCCTAAATGGTTTTCAACTCTCCCTTCACACAAATGCAGGTGAATTTCCTCTAGATTGAACCCTCCTAATCCCTAACACCTTAGTGTAATTAGTACATAGGCGTATAACCCGAATGGTTAGTAAGACGCAGTGCTAAATCCCATAAGAGTTCCGCTTTAGAACGTCCGGCCACTGAAGAGGGATATTTATTGTGAGTTTTCTTGATACACTGAACGCGCACATTGGTCACACTAAGTGAGACTCACACTAAGTGAGACTCAGTTATACGCATGCGCGGAGAGAGACTTATCTCAGTTGAACAGGAAGTGCGAGTGTTTGTCCTCTATTCAACCTAGATTACAACTTTTGTGTAGAAAACAATATTTTCAATAGTTACTCTTTGATCATAAACTATCAAATTTACTGTAAAATTAATGTATTAAAGCGTTCTATTTTTGTTCCCCTTATAAAACTATTAATGAATAAAATTTATTCCAATCATTTATTTTGTACCCGCTTCGGTAGTCATATGGTCTAACGCACTACTCTTGTGTTAAGACTAGACTACCGATGATGGTGAGATCGGGGTTCGAATCTCGGTTGGATGTTCTGAGGGTGGTTTTAAAAAATTATGTTCAACTTTCTCTTCATGCAAATGTGGGTACACTTCCTCTAAATATAAGAGTAATTAGTAGATAAGGGTTTAGCCAGAACAGGTAGTAAGACGTAGTATTTTAAAAAATCTTATTTTATCAACAATAACATAATGTCGAGATATTAGCGGTATCCCACTGATAACCAATGGTATAACGCGTCATTTTTACTATAGTCTAGATTGCCGTTGAGGCTGAGTTAAGGGTTCGAATCTCAGTCAAATGTACTGAGGGTAGATTACCGAAATGTTTTTATACTCTCCCTTCACGTAAATGTGGGTACATTAACCAAAATTCAACGTTCCTCCACCGTAACAGATTAGCATTAGTAGTACATATGCCTACAACCCAAAAGAGTAGTAATCTGTGATGCAAAAAATATAAAGTGAATAGGGTAGGGATGAAATAATTAAAAATTCGAGGAAATAAACTTACATTTAAGTGGTGTTTGAGTTAGAAACCATTTATAAATACTTTACTATGCCTAAATTCTAGCCTCTATCCCCCCCCCCCCTTGATAACGGCAAACCAGAGGTTATGAGCATAAGCTATCCCTGCTTATATTGCCATTTAAACTGCTTTAGGATCAGCGTGGTGGGTAGGCTAGGGAGCATAGTTGCAACATTGCGGGAGTTTGCGCGTTACTAACATGCAAGCATACTCAGTGACTGTCAAGAAATCTGGCAACGTGCATCAGTTGTTATGACAATTACCCTTCATGGATTGGTCAAGCATGTGACGAGACTCCACTCCCCCCTCCGAAATGCGCCGATCGCAATCCCATAACAGTTTAAAACGCAGTATAACTAACTACATGTTCGATTTAAAGTTATTTAACAATCTAAAGTTATTTAACAATCCAAAGGTTTTATCCATAAACTAAAAAAAACTGTTTTGAGAGGGTAAATCGGTTAACTCGAATGTATACTCGAAGTTACATAGGGGGGAGGGGGGAGTGTGGTTATATCAAAGTGTTTCGTAACACAGATATTATATTTGAATGCTAAGGTTGACAAAATAATACTGTTTTCTTATAGCACCGTGTCTTACTATCTATTTGGATTATACGCGTATATACTAATTACGCTAATGGTTTTAGGAATTAGGAAAGTTGTATTTTAAATACGTGTACCCGCATTTGCTTGGTAGGAGGGTAAAAAACAATTTTGGAAAAATCTTTCTCAGTACACCCGTCATCAGCACTATAGTCTACTGCGAGAGTAGCGCGTTAGACCATGCAGACAACGGAGCGGGTCATATTATTTTTAATGTTTTCACTGTTAGTAAACATTCATAAAGATAGTTTCCGATTCAGAGTTGTATTAAATCTTAGTCCCTGTGCTGTTGTCGTGTCTACTTGGTATTCCACGAGGAAAGGTGAGGGTCAAAAAAGGTAAGAAAAAATAACTACGTGGAATATGGATGAGCCCGAATGAAAAAAATAAAAATTAGATAAATACCATTATAAGAAACAAATAGGTGAAAGCGTTGACTTAATATTAAGCATATTCATTCTTTGGCTCTGGTGACGAAAAGATTGGTGTTGGGGTGTAGTGATGATGATTTTATTCCAAATTGTTTTCTCCCTCTTAACTACGTAAATGGAGTTAAATTTTCTCGAAATTCTACCTCCTTCAAACATATTCAATTCTTGTAAATAAATGTGGAAATCCAATAAGAGTTGTAAGAGTTGGGGGGGAAAATATTTAAAAAAATACTTTTAACAATATTTTATTTCATAAGGTTGAAAAATATTATATAATGTTCCGGACCACGTCTCAACTGATGAGTAGCATTTTTAGGGCTTTGATTTATATAAAAAAAATCAAAATCATCAGCCCGTAATAGGGCCGTACTGACCGAGCGGCCAACTTCTATTGATGAAGATAATGTCAACTTCTGCAGCTATTTGGTATCTTTTGGTGGGCACAACAAGTCCTTTGGCCATTCATCCCCGTTTTATAGAGCGGAGCCGCTACATTTTCATTCAAGTAGCTCCTCAATTTTTCTCACAAGGTTGAGTTGACCTCGTTCCAGAAACACTACTTCACAGAGAATTTAGAAGCACTGGGAATCAAACCCGGGACATCTGGATCTCCAACCACTAGCTCACAGAGATGGTCTTAATTCTTAGATAAATTACTAATATACTATTTATGTTTTTCAAGACATAAACACAATGTAAGAAAGACTAGGAAAGAGGAAGGTATAGGAATTAAGTTTACGAGGAACATATTAGCTGTTACAAGGAGAAATAAGATTAGAAATGAAGGTATTCGGGAAAGATTGGGGCAGAGTACAGGGAGTAAATGAGATAGTAGAGGAAGCAAGATTGAGAAGATATCGGCAATTAATGAGGATGGAGGGAAAGAGGATGCCAAAGAAAATGTTGGAAATTAAGTGTGTAGGAAAAATACTGCAAGGGAGGCCAAGAAAGAGATGGTAGGAGCAGTTAACAGAAAGTGTCCAAGTGAGAAGATAAAAATGGAAGCAATTAAAGGAGGAAGAATGGTGGAAGAATAGGGGAAGATTTTACCAAACTGACCCAGGCCACAGGCTGGAAACAGTTGATGATGATTCCAAAAAAAATTGAACTAATCTAACATAAATCAATGTAAATATTATGTTAGTATATTGATTCAATTTTTTAATAAATACATAAACAACCATTAATTTAATTGTTAATGGTGAGATGTTTATTCTTATTTTAAGAAAAGTACATCACCATAAAGAAGTGGTGCACAATATAAATGGGTTGTTACAGTAATTTAAATAAAATAAAGTATGTTTAATGATATCTTCTTCACCAACAATGCTGCAGAAATTTTCAAGCTATAAATAAACCAAATCATATTATTGAAGTAATATTATAATAGTTTAGTTTAAATAAATATGCTGGCAACTTACAGGGGAAACTAGCCTAAAATGACCTATTTGTGTAAAGTGACAAATAATGTTTTGATAAAAATGAAAGATATTAAATTAATTCCTATTTAGAATTAACTACACTTCGAAAATGGGCGACGTGCACATGAGATATTTCAGAAGTTATTTGACAAAAAGTGTAGAGTTGTTAAGTTAAATATGATTTTGTTTTTTCTTTCATTGCCAACCAACATATTAAAGGATAAGTAATTTAATTGTAACCGTCACTATTGCTACTTCAAGTACATTAAGTTATATTTATAATATTGAATTAACTATAATACATTTATTTGTCTTGATGTTGGTTTCATAGCTTGTGAATAAGTGCAAAAATTGCACATCACTGTTAACGGTATTATGGCATGTGTTATTTTATCTTTTATATTATTTTTCCAGTGAAAATAGGTCAATGAATAAAACTTTTAAGGCTTATTCAAAGATTAAACAAACCTTCTTGTAAATTGTAATAAAACTTAAGTATATTTGAACCCTTCTAGAAACAAACCCCCAAACCAAACGGTTATCTTCCAGAATATTGATTATTTTTAATTTCTATTTTCGGAAACGGTTTGTTCAAGAATAGAAGCGTGTTGATTATGTTATACTTTTTATACATACACCTCCTCTATAATTATAACAATTATCAAATGTCAATCATTTTGACATTTCTCAATAGAAAACTGCCAGCCGCAATGCAAAAAATATGAAAAATTATCACCTAAAAACATTGATATATTATCTTAAAAGAGGTGTTTAAAATATTAATACAAAAATTTCACTCAGTCACGAGAAAACTGATATTTCCAAACGTATGATTTTTCCGCAAGACCTGTCCGGTAGGTAGCTAGCGCCATCTACGGTTTCCATGATCCATCTGTTCTTATTGACGCGGAATGATACTTTAGTCGGTTGTGAAGCCACGCCACACCTTTCCCCCTCCCGCCCACCATCCCACAAAATAGATTTTAGACTTGCACTCGAAGGAGGCAAGGGCCTCAACAGAAGTAAAAACATAAACCAACTTGAGTAATTAAATCAACTAAAGACATTAGCGTCGTTTCTCGAGAGAAGCTATTAAAGGAATAAACTTTGGAAGGTAAGTAATAAACAATTCAGACACATGTACCGATAGTGATTGTGATGATTACTTATTCGTTTAATGCAATAACATATTTTATTATTCAAGACCTAGGGTATAGAATCATAGATGATATGTTAAGTGTGTGTGTAGGGGTGGGGGTGTATGTATGTGTGTTAGATTTACTGTATGTCATTTTACTGAAAAGTAAGGTTAAATTGACACAGTGCACTCTTTACGTAATTGTATTTTTTATCAAATAAATACACCTATTTTTGAAGTGTCATTTTTATTTAAATTCTGCCAAACACATTATCTCCGTCGGTGACATGTTTGTCTATTGAGCTAAGGGTCCCGGGTTCGATATCTGGCATGGATGAAAAATTTATCTTTAGTGAAATGTGGGTATACTTTTTCATAGTTTGGCGGGATTTTGTTTCTCTATTAAATTTAAGTTAGTTTATAAGTCGTGTGTTGACATAATCAATCGGTTCAGAAAGTGCATGTTAAATACCTCAAATAAACGATGAAAAATATTAGGGTATTTAGCTCTAAAAAATTAGAAACATTAAAATTAAAAAGGTATTTTTGTATGACATTCCAAAACTTAAAAGTGGTTTAGGCTAGATTCCAAGAAAGTGTATATGTGTGTGTTGTACTATTAATTAAATTAATAATAAACCATCAATATCATGTTAGGTTCTAGGTCAGTGTCAATTCAAAACTTCTGTTAAGGAGAGCTATGCACTTACTACCTGTCCTCATCCTGCTGATGAAGCCCCATCGGGAATCCCCGCCGAGGTCTAGTCTTATTCCGGAACCTCTTCGGCGGTCACGCCATCCGAATCCGTACATACGCCATTGATGCGGATGAAGTTTGTCGGACACGGTCTAGCAGGAGGCACTTGACACAGGTTATCAATTAATTTTTGGCCTTCTGGACATACACCTTTAGGTAGGAGTAAACGATGGGAATAGTAGCGACCTCTTGGAATGAAAGCCTCATCATCGTCAGATGCAGGATTGGAGCGGTGCCGATTGGTGCCACGATAGATGAAATGATCCGGGTGATGGTCGTCTTTGCTCCTGGCACCGTGATGATCCGATGGATGGTCATCGTTGCTCCTGGCAGCGTGATGATCCGATGGATGGTCGTCGTAGCTCCTGGCACCGTGATGATACGATGGATGGTCGTCATTGCTCCTGGCAGCGTGATGATACGACGGATGGTCGACGTAGCTCCTGGCTGCGTGATGATACGACGGATGGTCGTCGTAGCTCCTGGCACCGTGATGATACGATGGATGGTCGTCATTGCTCCTGGCAGCGTGATGATACGATGGATGGTCGTCGTAGCTCCTGGCTGCGTGATGATACGACGGATGGTCGTCGTAGCTCCTGGCACCGTGATGATACGATGGATGGTCGTCGTAGCTCCTGGCAGCGTGATGATACGACGGATGGTCATCGTAGCTCCTGGCACCGTGAGAATATCCCTGGGAGGATGGCAACACGTACAACACCACACCCAGGAGAATTGCATCTGGAACAACAAAATGAGTTTTAGAATAGAGAGCTTATCGTGTGGCTATTATTGCTTTGGATTTGAAGAAACAAAGAGCCTAATCTACAAAGGACTATCTAGAATCTCAGGGATCTAGAACTATTCTCAATCATAATGATTCTGAGCACCATTTCTTGATACAGGTCTGGGTTAACATAGTTCCGTTGTTTACTATCCTTCCAGGCTATCCATGTTCCTATACCTTAGTGTCCTTCAGTCCATCCGTGCGTTGACTTTCTGCACACATCTTGTTAGCTTCCCACACCGACCTCAATATTACCAGCAGACCACACAAAACGAAACTTTATGCCTTTGCTCGCAAGGCTGCTGCTAACGTCTCACTATCTTTGACCCGTTTGCGTTATCTTAGTCCATAATCAAACAAAAAACCTTAGTAGAAATGTATTTGGAAAATATAACATTTTTCCCCCCATCTGCTAAATCAATATTTTCAGAATGAAAATATATAGTAAAGTAAAATATCTGAAAAATTCATCAGGAGCCAGATTTAAATTACAAGAATTGTACTTTGTACTTCATCCCTTTCAAATCTTATTCTAGAAAATTTTTGATCAATGCTAGCTTGACCTTTTGAAAATGAGATGCTGTCTAGATGTTCTTGCATAGCCAGGGCGAATGTGTAGTACTAGTATTCGAGACGAGACATTATTTTCTACTAGATCCATATCTAGTCCAGTTGTAATCAAACTAGACGAATAAGGTGACTTTATGCTCTGAATATTTTTAACTAGCTTTGTAGAAAATCTTCATCAAATGATCGATCAATATTTTACCAATTGTCCTTATATTATAAATAAACGTTTGTCTTACATGCAGGCTTTGATTAAAAATCCATTTGAAAAACATAACTATTTGTATTATAAGACATTAAAGAACTTGACCTTTTTAATAAAATATTTTGTTGGATTAATACTTACTGACAAACACCATTCTTGTACAAAGGTTCTTCATATTTTTGTTGTTGAACACTCCAAACATATAGACAACTTCTTTCGAGGCAGCCAGCCTTTATACTAGAGTTTTGAGTTGTTAAATTAAAGGTTCTCTTTGAGAATTTAAATTCATTAGGTAGGCCCTATTATAAAACAAATTCTAGACTTAAAAAAGTAAAGGTCAAAAGAAATCTACATAAAGACTAATTAACTTTATTTTTTGTATTTATAGTTTTAATTGTATCATAAAATCTTCTTGGTGTCTTACTTAAAATATTACATTATTTTTGACCTGAACATATCATTAGTAAGTGGATGAGGAAGTTTATTAACAAAAACTAATAATATTAGTGCAAAATGCCTAATGATAGCACTATAAATGTAATCATCTCATTGCCTTTAATAATTAAACTAATTGAGTCGACATTGTGGTTTTTTGAATGCAGTGTTATTATGACTATCTGAGCAATATTTCAAATAATTACACAGTATTATGTTATCTGCCAGGGACGTGTAGCTTACATTTTGATGAATTTAGAATACATTAATGTTATGATGTACTGTATAATAAAATATTAGGTAGCTAAATTTGATGTATTTAAGATCTTAAAAATTATTTCTTTCAAAACCTATATTTTTACAAAACCATACAAAATAATAATTATTAAAGGGCTTTCTAATACGAAATGCACCTACATTAACATTAAGAGGAGTAGAAAAACCAAAGGATACAACCATTCATACTGGATACAGTCGAGATTCTAACAACTTTTTCCGACACCGTCAATCCAGTCTATTAAAATCTTGATGCCTTATACTATGTGACCACTGGTTGGGCTTAGTATACTGGGTATGTGAAAACTTTATATGTCTCCAAAATTGTCACAGTTTCAAGTAAATATTAAAATAGAAAATAAACTTGTACCAAAACAAGTTTTAAAAGTTGACCTGGTGGGCTAGGGGTAAGGTGTCAGACTTCTATGCTGGCGGCCGGGGTTCAATCCTCGGTCCCGGCAAAGATTTATCTGATTACCAAACCCTTCCTTCACCTCTGACAGGACATCTTGTGAATGTGAGGAATTCCAGGCCTCCACCGTGGTTCGGATTCCACGTTAAACTGTAGGTCCTTCATTTCATCTCAAAATCACCCTACCATTATACATTAGCGTAAGTGCGTATAACCCGAACGGGTAGTAAGACGCGGTGCTAATAATAATAATAATAATAGTAATAATAATAAAGTTTTAAAATATCTTATATATAGCCACTCCCCCCTTTCGTGAGCCTAATCTGTCAAGGTATGTTGCGGCCGAGAATAAGGGTGATAACTGGATATGAATGTGTGGGCTCCCAATTGATGTATGGCTTTGGTGTTTATAGAGTTTTACTGTACTACAAAAATGTGTTAAGAAGTTACTAAAAACATATATAGCGGATATGAAAATACTTACTCAGGAGATAGTGACAGAACTATGTATAGTAAGGAATGCTTAACCATTGGTCTGACTGACACTCTAGGTGGTCCTACACGGATATGAACCCCAGTACCTTGGGCACGATGGTAGCCCTCGACACACGTACTCAATGATCTGGCGTCCTAACTCGCGTAGCCCCCAAAACTGGCAGAGTGACCCCCCTCCCCCTTAGAGTAGATGGTGAGTTGTCAGCCCTATTAGCTCAAAATATAGTGCTATTTATACTACCACTTGGACTGATTGCCAAAAGGATTGCTGACAAAATTCTGGCCGTCAACCCTTGTGCCCTATTGTTTACTAACTCGTCAAAACACGTTGCTATACTCGTCCTCTCACTTGCAAATTATAACATTACAATGTTAAATAAACAAACACCACACATGTATGCCATGTCGATTGCGGTATTGTTAGCGTTTGAGTGTTACAATTTTATAAAATATGGGATCAATGATGATTTTTATCGACAATAATATTTAAAAAATAAGATATACGTCACTATTTAATTTACGTAGCTATATCGATAAAGTATAATTACTTTAACAGAAATATACAGAGATCATCTGGTTTTATGGTATGCCTAATGTGAGGACCTAAAATTAGCTGGACGCACACTGAAAATTATGAAATTTGCCGTAGCTTAGAGCAGCACATTTTCCTCTCTCTCAGAATCCTGTACTTAACTATGTTCTGACAAAAATATTAGTTTGGTCCAGACATCTTGTTGAAGGAAAATGTTGTCAACATTCTTACGATTAGTTGCCAACAATGTTGCTGCAGTGTTGACGTACCTTTAGGTTCTGTCCCGTAGTCTATATCGGTGGCTCTCAACCTTTCTTTGTTCACGGCACACTATTATTTATTTGTGACTTGTGAGTTCCTCACGGCACACTGAACGTGCAAATTGGTGACACTGTGCGAGTCTCAGTGATACGCATGCGCAGAAAGAGACTTATCCTAGTTTGTTTGTTTTTTAGCACGGTGTCTTATCATCTGGATCTGGATATGTTTAGGGATTATGAAGGCTTAATTTTGGAGGAAATGCACACGCATTGGCGATAAGGGAGAGAGGGAAACTATTTATAAAAATTACTCTCAGTATATCCAACCGGGATCGAATCCCGATCTCCCTATCTTCGGTAGTCAAGTCCAACACAAGATTAGCAAGTGAGACCACGCGGCCACTGAAGCGGGTTACTCATAGTTGAATAGGAAACACGTGTTTGACCTCGAATTGAACTTGTGTGTGTTATGACAAGATTCTCATTATTTACTCAACTATTTGACTGTAGACCATTAAATAATCTGTAAAATAAATATATTAAAACTTTCCGACATTTTTCTCTTATTTCTTTTTATAAATTAATATTGAATCAAAGTGATTTTTTTTTACAAACAATAACATAACGACAAGAGTTTCGTGGCTTATCTAGTGAATCTGGCGGCACACTGGTGTGCCGCAATACACCTTTAACAACGTTGCCGGTGACCTGGTGGTCTAGAGGTAAGGTGTCGGACTTCTGCGCTGAGGGTCCAGGGTTCAATCCTCGACGCCGGCACAGATTTATCTGATTACCAAACCTTTCCTTCACCTCTGCCAAGACGTGTATTAATCACAACTTGTGAATGTGGGGAGTTCCAGGCCTCCACCGTGGTTTGGATTCCACGTTAAACTGTAGGTCCTCTATTTCATCTCACAATCACCCCACCATTACATATTAGCGTAAGTGCGTATAACTCGAACGGGTATTAAGACGCGGTGATAATAATAATAATAATAATAACAACGTTGCCTACTTGGAGATTTCAAAGCTAATTTGGGAAGCGGGTTGCAACTTAACTTGACGCACCTAAGCAGTCTAAGCACTACTATATTTAGACGCCAATGTATAAAATATAAAGAGAGGGAAGAAAATGAGAAGCTCGCCCTTATTGGTCCTCTGATGTGTTTTCGCGGTCACTTTAACATTTGCACATTAAAAACATTGACTTGTTTTTTAATTTTACCTTTTCCTTGTTTCCTATTCTAAATAAACATTTACTACCCCAGAATCTTTTAATCTACATCCTGGCAGAAAGAATCCTACAGGTCAGTTTAGTGACCAAGACAAATAGCCCTAGTTGTAGAGAATTTATAAAAAAAAAATATCAAAAAAAACTACTTCAAGATCAAAAAATAATAATGGTGTGACACTCTAGGATTATCTTTAGAGTTATTTAAGGATCTTAGTCCTGTCGAGTGCAAGTCTAAAACCTATTTTGTGATATGGTGGGTGGGAGGGTGAAAGGCGTGACGTGGCTTCACAACCGACCAAAGTATCCTTCCGCGCCAACAAGAACAGATGGATCACGAAAAACGTAGATGGCGCTGGCTATCGGACAGGTCTTGCGGAAAAATCATACGTTTGGAAATATCAGTTTTCTCGTGAACGAGTGAAATTTTTATATTAATATTTTCAATACCCCTTCTAAGATAATGTATCAATGTTTATTAGGTGTTACATTTTCTTATTTTTTATTATACGCCCATCAGTTTTTTATTGAGAAATATCAAAATTATTAGTAGTTGATCACAGTTAAAATTATAGAGGATGTGTGTGTATATGAAAAGTATATCTTAATCAACATGCTTCTATTCTTGAACAAACCTTTTCCAAAAAGAAAATTGCAAAACAATAAACATTCTCGAAGAAAACCGTTTGTTCCCATGGTTCTGCATCTCTACATGGGAAATTCTATATTGACCGGTAATGACGTCACAGATAGGCAAGGTCTCTAAGAACCTGTTGTCTATACTATAAATGGAAAAAAGTTTCTGCTTTCTACGACATCTAGGGTCTTTTGGAGGGTGTGGAAAAACATATATATATATATATATAGTAAATGGAATGTTTACATTGTTAATTGTTATTACACATTTAAATAAAGGATTTGGTGCTCATTGTAATGCTAAATAATTAGGTGATTTTTATCTTTGTTTTATAATAGAATACATTATAACTACAATCATGTGGTGTACAATAGAAATAGATTGTTTCACTAATTATAATTAAGTAATAATGTTTAACGTTTTCTTATTCACCAACAATGATGCAGAAATTCCCAACTTATAAATAATTGAAATCACATTCTTAATGTAAATATTAATATGAATTAAATAATATTATATTGTTTATGAAAGAAATAAAGAATAGAATGAACATAGATAAAAATGTAACTAAACAATCAAACGTTTTCAGATATTATAATTATACAACCAGCATTAGGTCCTTTCATGAGTTTGTCACCTTATCTAAGCTGCTAACTGAGTTAAGGGTCACAGGTTCAATTCCCGACATGGCTGAAAGTTTATCATTGATGAAAATATGGGTTTACTCTTTCACGTTGATAAATTGACGGCCGGAGACTGTATGTTGTGCCTGTCCTAGTCTTAAGATAGTTTATAAGTCATATGGAGCTAGGACAGGCCTAGCCAGACAGTAGTGGAAAATATATGACTTGAATAAAAAAACTAACCCAGACCACAGGCTGGAAACAGTGATGGATTTTCAAAAAATAAGTCCTTTCATGTCTTGAAACATAAAATATCAACATCGGTGTTCACATGGACTAAATGTCAAGATTGTCTATTTTGGCTCACCGTTAACGGTAAGGAGAAGATAGGTTTATAAATTCAGCCAGTTGTCTTTGTGTGTGTGTTTTCTTCTAAATGGTTTCCTATTTTACCTCCATACACATGCGTGGAGATTTCTTTTTATATTCTATCTTCGTCACTCCTACCTAATTAGTGTAACTAGATGCGGATAGCCCTGACAGGTGTTAGACGTGGTGCAAAAGATAAGGTGAGGGAATGTTAATTGATTCAGAACGTGATGAAATGGTGGAATTTTTCTACTCGGTGTGTCTCAATATCCGTCCATGCTATTCACATATTAACATTAGTAGCTTCATAATGATTAAGGTATAATTCAGAAGAAATGTGCCCGCCATTGTGTGGAACAAATTCGACAAAAAACCACTCAAAACACAAAATGTTTTGATCTTTCTCTTCTCAGCACCACAAGTACAAAGTACGCTAATGGTTTTAGGGACGAGAAAGGTTATATTTAGAGGAAGTGTGCCTGAATTTGTGTGGAAGTAAAGTGTAAAACAAGTTTGAAAAAAATCCTCCTTCAGTAGACCTGACAGAGATGTGAACCTCAATCTCTCCGTCATCGGCACTGTAGTCTACTGCAAGGGTAGCGGGTTTGACTACCCGGCTACCAAAGTGAGTATGTTGTAATCCTAATATCAATCTTCCCGTAAACTGCACAGTTAAACCGTTTAGATTAAACGCCTATGTACTAACTAAGCTAATGGGTTAGGGATGAGTATGGTTGAATTTAGATTTAAATGCACCCGCATTTGAGTGTTTAAATAGTGGTAAACAATTTAAAGAAAATAACTTAGTACACCCGACAGGGGTTTAACCATGATATCCCCGTCATCGGCAGTCCAGTCTATTGTGATAATGATGCTTTAGATCATGCGGCCATCGAAGAGGGTCTGAAGGTTTTTTATACGTTTAAATATGTAAAATTTCAAATGGGTACATAACAAATATAAGTTTCCTTATTCCTTAGAAATGTATAAAAGTTGCGAAGGTTATTGAGGGTGTACCATGTCGAAGCAAAGGTTATTTTTAAATTTATATTTTCGAGATTTAAAAGCTTCGCACACTCCTGATGAACTTTGTACAACCCGCTATCGTCTTCCTGAAGAATCCCTGCTGGGGATTCCCCGTATATACCCCAACGCGATTCATCACTTTGTAACCGGGGCTCGCATGGCCGTTACGCCACCAGAATCCGTACAGACGTTATTAATCAAGGTGAAGTAAGGCGGACAGGAGATGTGTGTTGGTCGACACCTTCCCCCGACGTAGACATAGCCCGATGTACAAAATACACGCCCTGTGCCCTGACGTCTGGTAGGGTAGCGGTCTTTTGCAAGGTAAGCCTCGTCGTACTCGTAGGACTCGGAGTGGTCCAGATGGTGACGATGGTGGCGGCGATCCCAGGAATTAACGTCGTCACCTCGGCCATCGGAATAATACCCCTGGGTGGATGGCAACAAGAACAACAACACGCCCAGAAGAACCGCGTCTGGAGAAAAAAAAATATGTTTCAGAATATAATTCCATGTTAGAAATTGTTTTGGGTTTTGTTGAAGGAAATATCCTGATTTTGGCGAGCCAAAACCAATAGTGCTCTTGGTTTTGCTGCTCAACGTTTTGTACTAACAATATATGCTACGTTCATACTACCCTCCCCCCCCGGGATATCCATGATACGTTCTTACCACCCTCCCGGGATATCCCCATGATACGTTCGTATTACCCACCCGGGATATCCATGAGCCGTTCATATTACCCTCCAGGAATATCCATGGTACGTTTATACTAACCTTCCAGGTATATCTATTGGTACGTTTATACTAACCTTCCAGGTATATCTATGGTACGTTTATACTAACCTTCCAGGTATATCTATGGTACGTTCATACTAACCTTCCAGGTTATTTTTGCTGGGTTCATAGTAAAATTGCGCACTGCATATGGACTACCCTTCCAAGTGATTCATACTACGTAAGTACGTACTACCCTCCCGAGTCATCCAGCTTAAGCTTCTCACTACCCGTCTTGGCTATCTCTGTTCCGTGGCTCAAACCCTTTCCGGGATATATTTATAATAAAGTACTTCTACTTGTGTTTCATGCACCAAAATCATGCGAACGTGCTGTCCCGTTTGTACCCCAGTGATGGCCTTTCTACTGCTGAACCGTTTGAACAATTTCGTCTTCAATTATGAAGTCAACCTTAGAAGAACTTAGCTAGAATTCGTAAGGAATTATTTATTACTCACGTACTGTTTATCTTCAATATCAGGACATCCAGAATATAAATAAGGCCTACCTATTAAGATTTTGTTTTTAATTCAACAACATGAATGAAACTCAAATCAATGGAATAACATTCCATCCCAGGTATGTTTCACATCAAAACTAGTCATTTTAGTACATCGGGTAGGTCAATTAAAAAAAATAAAATATTTTTATACTAATAAATCTTAGGACTCGTTATGCTTTATACTGTAGATAGCTCGGGTATTTTTTAACCAGGATGGGTACGCATTAAAAGTATTTAAGAGGGCTATGTGTATTCCAAGAATGTATTCTCGTGTGTTTTTTTAACCAGGATGGGTACGCATTAAAAGTATTTAAGAGGGCTATGTGCAACCAAGAATGTATTCTCGTGTGTTTTTTTTAACCAGGATGGGTACGCATTAAAAGTATTAAGAGGGCTATGTGCAACCAAGAATGTATTCTCGTGTGTTTTTTTTAACCAGGATGGGTACGCATTAAAAGTATTTAAGAGGGCTATGTGTAACCAAGAATGTATTCTCGTGTGTTTTTTTAACCAGGATGGGTACGCATTAAAAGTATTTAAGAGGGCTATGTGCAACCAAGAATGTATTTCTCACTAAGTCCAGTTTGCCTAGGATTACAGTTTATACAGCGTGAGTGGTGGTAGATGACAGCTAGCATAAGTTTGTTTTATTGCAAACACTGGTAGAGTCACTAGTGTCAACCTATATGGGATTAATTATTATTTTCTTGTATTTGTGGTACTTAACCCGAAGTTTGGTTTGATTCTAAACAGTTCCGCCGTCGGAGTGAGGTAATTTGGCGTTGCTTCCCTCACCGATGCAGAGGGTACTATTGCGCATCAGTCTGCCAATCCCATCAACTGACCCTACAAGTAACACCTTCACTCCATTCATCACAAGGACTCACTCACTGTATATTGAATCTTATTACAATCATTCATACGTATGTCACTTTCATATTTGTCAGAGATATAAGTAAGACAGAGACAGGTCAAAGAAAATAACAATTCGCTCAAGCCCATACCAGAAAACGTAGTTCATCATAAACAGTTGTCTGGCCATATATGGATCTGGGCTTACTATTTTCTAGCTATACTATATTATCAACACTATATTCACAGTTTTATATTTTTACTAGTAAGCCCTTGTGAAACTTCCACAAATTAAACCTCCCCCCCTCCCCCTAAAAAAAAAAATTTAGTCTTTTGTTGGGTTGTTGAAATTAAATACTCAGATAAATGTATACACAAAATAGCAAAGAGAGTTTATTTTTGGTAATTGATAAAAGAAAAAAATCTAGCAATATATTTTTGTAACTTGAATTTTAAACAAACAGTTTGTTTTAATGTCAACTGAATATGCTATGTCAGAAGTCAGTAAAAAAAAGGCCTATCCGCTGATACCTTATTCATCGCTGTAGGCTTTGTATTGGTTGAGAAAAAGGGATGTTGACAACAGAAATAATATATAGGATGATTACTGGCCGAAAATTGTATAATATTATTAAATGTATTTTATTAATATAGAGAAAAAGCCATAAAAAATATTAATATCAAAATTTAAATTTTCATTTCTGTAAACACGAGTGCATGAATATTACTTGTTAAGGTGGGGATACAGGGGACGCGAGAAAAGCTCAGTGTTTTTGCAAGATTTTTATAGAAAAACATATTTTTGGTCAAAATATATTAAAAGTTGGTTCTATACAAACATATAATTTAATTTTAGCCACATGATGATCCAAACAGTTGTTGAATACCTAAGTGTGTCATGTAATTTCATGAAAAAAATTTCTTTTCATTTAAAAGGGTTGTTAGAAAATGCCGCTACGCTCTTGACATATATTCAACAACTTATTGATATCACCATGGGAATAAAATTAAACTTTCTTTTTCGATATTTGATATATTTGTACCCAAAAAAAATTGCTTTAAAAACTGCGAAAAAATTTTTTTTTTTTTTTTTTGCATTCCCCTCATCCCTATCTTAAGACATCTTCAAGTACCAGCTTAGTTTATTTTCGTCAGTGCGCCATCTATGTTTTTAAGGAAAGGCAATCGTCAACCATAGAGAGAGGAATACTTATTTCTCTTTACTTCTACCAGAAATCTTGCTGAAATCATGTTTAAGTGAACCATGACCACTACAACTAAAATAAAATAAACGGTCAAATGGATAAACTCATAACAAAAATTTATCAAATTCAAATAAACTACAAAGATTATTTAGTTTAAATATCTTATCAAAGTTTGTCTAACAAAAGGGATAGCTGCTCAACAGGATATGACCTTAGAAATCGTATTGTTAGGCGTATAAATACAGGGGGGCGAAAATTGGGAACTTTTTGTTGGCTGTCAGTTACCACCATTCCTATGCTGGATAGACTGTACATCTTCAAAGTCACAATTGAACATCTTGCTGCAAGAAGGATGCAGCGCCATTTTAGGTTAATTTTGAGTTATAATGTTCATTGTATGTAAAAATAAATAGCCGGAACGATTGGTACAAAAAGAATTTAGATCCAACCTTTAATTAAGAAGTTACCCGCCTCGGTGGCGTAGTTGGCTAACGCGCTTGTCGTGTTGAGCTCGACTGCTGAGGACGGGGAGATCGAGGTTCAAATCTTTTTTTCCTAAATGGTTTTCCACTCTCCCTCCACGCAAATTCGGGTTCATTTCCTCTAACTCAACCTTCCCAATTCCTAATCCATTAACGTAATTAGTACTTAAAGCGTATAACCCCAACGGGTAGTAAGACGCGGTGCTAAATATTATTATTATTATTATTAATTAAGAAGTTATACCAACGATTGACTTGCCTCCACAATCGTTTGGTGCAATAATGAGGCAACTTATAAACTGCATCCTTTCTGCACGAAACAAAAATATATTTTTTATTTATACTATTCTAGGACGATAATACTGCACATGCATGTATTTATTTACGTTTTTGTGTTTTGTTTTCTGTTTATTTAAAGCAGAACTTAGATAAACTGTTTTTAAATATTTATACTTTTTTTTATTGTGTGTGATATTGTAAAATTGAGTGACAGTGAAAGTTTATGCGACTCTTTTAGTAGTGGTTAATTTGACATTTATGAACTTTCAAAAAAGTAATGTAAGCTAAGATAGTTTATATCGAGCTGGAACATAAAAAAAAGTTAAGAAAATCAATCATAAGACAAGATCAGAAAGAGCTAATGATGAAATAAATGATACGCCTAATTCTAACAGTCCTGATGAAAATATGGGGGGGAAAAGAAAATATTAAGACAAGAAATTCTTATAAATGGAAACGAAATATAAAAAAAAGCTATAGCTGAAGGTAAGGCCTATTTAAATTGGAAAGGCCACAAAGGGGGGCCGAAGACCTCTGGACCCTATTGCCTGTGTAAGTACAAATGTTTTAATAAAGTTTCTGAAGAAAAGACGAATATTATCTTATCGATTTTAATTAAATAGGAGATAAGGATTTACAATACGTGTATTTAAGTAGTCTAGTTAAAACCACCATTGTTGAAAGAGTTAGGGTAAAATCTGGTAATAGAAAGAAGCTTAGTTGTTCTCACTCTTACCATACTCGGATAGACACAGAAAATATGAGGGTATGTAGAGCTGCCTTTGGTTAAATTCGTGGTATTTCCAAAGGAAAAGTAGACAACATATATTAAGCCCTCAACAATGCTTATTATATTAATTCACCACAATATCGGTGTGAAAATCATCTTAATAGATCTAACCGTTTACCAACTGATTTTATTGAGAATGTAGACAATCATATATGAAGCTTTCCACGTCGTGAATCACACTACAGCAGAAATAAAAACAGTCGATTTTATTTATCAACTGATCTCAACATACTAAGAATGCATAAACATTATTAAAGAAAAATATGAACCAGAAATGTATCAAATACTAATGGCGAGTTTTAAGCCAAAAGCCTTCTCCAGACTTTAAGCCTAAGGTATCTCATGACTTTTACTATCGATTCTTTAAGCAAAACTTCAACTACCATTTTGGTAGCCCTCAGTCTGATACATGCAGGCAGTGTGACATTATTGATAACAAAATAAAACATCCTCATAGTGATGAACCAGAAACAAATGAAATAAAAACACAGAAAGATGTTTATAACGTGAAAGCAGAATCGTTTTTCAAGGAGTTAAAAGAAAAATCAATAATAGCAAAAGAAAATGAAAGTGTTGAGGTCTTAACTTTAGATTATCAACAAAATCTTCCCTTACCGAAGGTAACATCGTGTGATGCATTCTATAGGCGCCAGTTGTGGACCTATAACTTTTGAATACATTCAGGCAAAACTAGCCTCGCTTATTTCTATACATACGATAAAACAACGGCTAGAAACTCACCAAATGGAGGTTTTTATTTTTTTGTTTCACTACATAGAAAATATTCTTCCTAAATCTGTTTTAGTGCTGTATCTTTTTTCCGACAATGCCGCAGCTCAAAATAAAAATCACACACTATTACAGTTTCTTTATCTTACTGTGAAAACAACTCGTTACAGACAATCATTCATCGATTTCCAGAACCAGGGCATAGCTATCCATCGGGTGATCGATGTTTTGGAATAATCGAGAAGTACATGAGGAAAAATGATTATGTTTAGTCTCCATCACAGTATGTGCAAAACATTCAGCTCTCATCTTAATACTTTGTACCTCTTCTTGTTAACCAGAATATGATTTTTAACTTTACTGAACATTAAGCGTGGCACTTCAAAAAAAAAGTTATTGTTAATGCCCAAAAAACAACGCTTCACTATTTCAAAATATCGAAAATTTGAATACAGCAAGGACCACGAAGATTGAGTGTTGGCAAGTGTACCTGCTTCTTTTCCAGTCTACTAGTCTTCCGCCATCCAGAGGAATGTTGACGAACATATTCCTGGTAAGTCATCTATCGTCGCCTACACCTATATGATTCGAGTAAAGATGGCCAAATTAAGGGACGTGATGTATTTAGTCGAACGTTATGTCCCACCCAATGAAACAGAATATTATAAAACACTCAAAAGAGATTATGTTGAAGTAGAAACCTTGTCTGCAACCGATGGCGATGAGCAGGATGTTGAACTTGGTGATAAATAACTAATAACAAGCCATCAGACAAAATGTTGATTAATTAAAATCTGACTTAACATTATTATTGCCTTATTGTAAGCTTTTCAAGTTGATACCATTAATTTAAATAGTAAAATATGTACTTTTTTTGTAAATTAGTAAGATATCTACTTTTTTGTTATTAATCAAATAGTTGATAAATATCTAAATTATCTTGTATTATTGGTGCAAAAATTTTGCAGTAATGTATTTGGCTGGACTTTATAACTCACCCAATGAAACAAGATATTATCAAGCAATCAAAACTGATGATGTTGAAGGCAATTCCTTGTTTTCAGTCGATTACGACCAGCAAAATTTTTACTTGATGATGAATATTTAAGTAATAACATGGTATCAGCCAAAAATTTATTTTTTAAATCTTATTTATCTTCATTATTGCTTTATTTTATGTTTTTCAAGTTGATATTACATGTAAATAATAAAATATGTAATATATTTGGTTAAAATTAATCAAATAGTTGATCAACTATTGCATATTTTTTGTATTATTGTTGCAAAATAATGGTGCATCTCCCAAATGTAAAGGCCCGCCCTTTACCTCTAGTGATGAAATACTGAAATTATATTCACTGGATATTATGTGTAACCATATATTATACACGGTAACAAAAATAGAATTACCTGCTGTAAGCAAGAAATTTTTGAAACAGTTTATTTTTTATTTTTCAAAATTTAGTAAAATTGGAGCTGCATACTACTTACAGCAAGGTCTTAAATTGAACAGATAACATTACTAAGGAGTTCTTATGAAACAAAACTTTAACTGGCATTGAAGAATACTCATTGACCAACTTTACCCGTATTTTCCCATAGTGTTAATTTGCCTATATTGGTGACCTGGCGGTCTAGGGGTAAGGTGCCAGACTTCTATGCTGGCGACCGGGGTTCAATCCTCGGTCCCGGCACAGATTTATCTGATTATCAAACCCTTCCTTCACCTCTGACAAGTATCTCACAATCACCCTACCATTACACGTTAGCGTAAGTGCGTATAACCCGAACGGGTAGTAAGACGCGGTGCTAATAATAATAATTATAATAACTTGCCTATATGTAAGTGGATCTAAGTAATTATTAATTTACCCATTTTGGTGGCCACATCGTCTCAGGCATCACTCATGCACTAGACTTGACTGCCGATGGCGGGGTGGAACGAGGTTCGAAGCTCTGTCGGGTATACGGAGGGTGTTTGTTCCTAAATAATTTTTCACTCTCCTGCCACGCAAATATGGGTAAACTTCCTCTAAATATAGCCTTACTAATCCCTAAAACCATTAGTGTAATTAGAACATAATAGAATAGCCCAAACGGGAAGTAAGAAAAAGTGTTAAAAAATGTCTACACATAAAATCCAACATAACAGTAAGCGAGCTATTATGTATTAATAAATAACTTAATTAAATCATGAGTAAAATATATTTCTGTATTTATACTTACTGAGAAATACCATACAGGTATAAAATCTCTTCATATTGTTGCTTTTGTACGTCTCAAATAATAAGATAAATTCAATAAAATGTGTAGCTTTTATACTAGACTATCGAGTTGCCAAACTTACGTTTTCTGGTGTGGTTTTGCTTAGCTAGTATTACGACTCAAAAACCATTAAAAGACTGTTAGAGCATATCTTTAAAAAAGTGATGCGTTAAATTCGACGTAAAAATGAACACACTGCATTTCCTTCAAACATGATAAGATTTATTTTCTCATTTTATAATCTAATTATTTTCTTGGAATATTATTATGACCCGCACAAGTCTTAAAAACACATTTACGATGCATAATTAGGTCAAGAGGTCATCGCAAGGAGACTGTTTAGCAAATGGGTGTCTATTTCATATTAAATATGTTCAAAACAAATGTTATGGTTATACTATAGATGTAATCAACCTACGGCCTTAAGGCGATTAACTCTTTTCATTTGGCGTGGAAATGCAGAGCCGTGGGAACAAACGGTTATTTGGGAGAAGTTTAATTGTTTTGTTATTTTCTTTTCGGAAACGGTTTGTTTAAGAATAAGAACATGTTGATTAAGTTACACTTTTTGTATACACACCTCCTATAAAATTTTAACAGTGATCAGATATCAATAATTATTTAGATTTTTTCAATAGAAAACTGCCAGCTGCATAACAAAAAACAAGAAAATATAACACCTAATAAACATTGATACGTTATCGGTGACCTGGCGGTCTAGGGGTAAGGTGTCAGACTTCTATTCTGGCGGCCGGGGTTCGATCCTCGGTCCCGGCAAAGATTTATTTGATTACCAAACCCTTCCTTCGCCTCTGACAAGACATCTTGTGAATGTGAGGAATGCCAGGCCTCCACCGTGGTTCGGATTCCACGTTAAACTGTAGGTCCTCCATTTCATCTCACAATCACCCTACCATTACACATTAACGTAAGTGCGTATAACCCGAACGGGTAGTAAGACGCGGTGCTAATAATAATAATAATAATGATACGTTATCTTAGAAGGGTGTTGGAAATATTAACAAAAAATATTTCGCCCGTTCTCAAGAAAACTGATATTTCCAAACGTATGATTTTTCCGCAAGAGTTGTCCGATAGCTAGCACCATCTACTGTTTCCATGATCCATTTGTTCTTGTTGGTGAGGAAGGATACTTGGTTGGTTGTGAAGCCACGTCACGCCTGTAATGAAATAATATATAATTTATTTTGACCAAAAAATGTTTTGGTATAAAAACTGCAAAAATATTGATTTTAACTCGCTTCATCTTCCAAACTCGCTCCCTACGCCCTCCCCCCTTAATTAGACAAGCCACATAGTGCTTAATTTGTGAGGTATGATGTAATAAAACATCCCACCCAATACAATACATCCATGAAAGGATTAACAAGATGAGCTTAGTTAAAAATATATTCAATATATTTTTACTTTTTTATGTAAAAAATTGTTGAAATTTTTAGTATTGTGTGTTTTAGATTGTCATGTGTCTTCGGATTTTTCGTACTATATCAAAATCAAAAATATGGGTCTTACAATTATGTCAGTCTGTGTATCTGTTTGTACCTCGAGGCTCTCCCCAAAATGGTTTATTTGATTTAATTGAAGGGTGTTATTTAGAGGTTAATAGATCCTAATTTAATGTGATATTGTTGTTTTTGTTCTAACTCTATATTAAGGGTAGTTTACTGATAGTTGATTTTTGAAAATTATGAGTTTATTTTAGAAAAGAGCTAAGATCGTTTTGTTTAAAATAAAGATAGGTCTAATGTTTTTACACTATGAATTACACTGTTACTGTATATTTTAAGAAATATTGATTATTTTAAGTAAGCTTACCGACTGATTTATTAAAAAATTAAAAGTGTATCAAAGATGCTGTAACTATTTTGTTAAAAAAGGTTTTTGGATAAATATTTTACACTATAAATAATAATATCGTGGTTTTTATTGCTGTAAACTATTGTTTATTCTCTAAAGAAAATTAAAAATATTATTCTAACAAACTGTCAAATGGACTAGACTATCTCTTAAATTCTTCCTTTATCTTCCTACCCCATTAGATTTACCGTATATGCGTAGTAACCTGAACAAGTAGTCAGACGCGATGATTTTTAAAAATATCGAGGGTGTTCTAGATTTTTGGTATTCCACTCCCTTTACCTATCTCCTCTTAAATAAATTCATCCAATAATATAAATAAATCTTTAAATTAAATACAAATGAAAAGCATATCTTCAAAATTATCAATAGGTCAGCATGCGAAATAAATATCAGGATAGTACTGCCAGGTTTACTGGTGACGGGAAGGTGGAATTCGAATCTGATTCGGGTTTAATGATATTAATTATTTTTAAGTGCCTATTTTTTATTGACTCAAATATTGATATGTTACGGGTAAAGTCCGAAATTGGATAAAGTCGACATTATCCAAATTATCAGGATAATGTTGAATGAGAGCTGATTGAAAAGTGTATTTCGGTTTCATCCACATAATCTTGACACTACCCAGCAGCACTTGGATACTGTAAAATTCTAGGGTTGAGGCTGGATTAGGTTAGGTTAGACTAGGTTAGTTTGGATCAGATTAGGTTGGATGAGTGGAAAATAAAGCATCAAAATGTGGAATTTTGAATGTTAGTTAGTGCATTGCCACGATCCAATTTCAGGTCTTAGGACAAAATAACATTCAAAAATATAACCCATATTGAAACTTGCTTAGTTTCACAAATAGTACTGGTATCCAATGTTAACCAAGTCTTAATGGCTAATCCCGACATTATCCAGATTTTGCATACCACCCGCGACAGATACACTTCCTCTAAATGTGACCTTAATCACTAATTCCAAATTAGCATTAGCAAATAAGCATAGTCTCTGGTTGGTTGGTCAAATTCAGTAAACGAGAATCATAAAAAATATTATGGACTATATCACCAATTCCTTGTTGATTTAATGAGGTTCGTAAACTGGTTAACGGAGAAATTGGACGTCTGCCAATATTACTTAATGAAAGAGCGTATTTAGGGCTATAATTTGTGAATGGGTTACTTATTTACTTCAATATTATGTTAAATGAATAACAAAAAAAATGAATTCATTTATCTTAGAATAAATTGAACTAAAGGATGCCCAGGAGGATGTTTAATATGAGAGTGGGGGATAGGAGATTGAAAGGAAGACCAAAGGACAGATGGATGAAGGGGTTAAGGAGGAGTGTGGAGGAGAGAGGAAAGGACCGGGTAAAGGCGGAGGGAGAAAGGGGTAGGAGGAGAAGTGGTGGTGTCCAGGCTTAGGTTCCAGTCACTGACTGGAAGTTGTTCGTGATATTGTTGATGATGGATAGATTAACGGCGATCACAGGCCTTTAAGACCACGTGCCACAATCAGTCTCCATAAGCTCTGTCCTGAACTTTCTTCTTCCAATCCTCCACCACACCCAGCTCCTTGAGCTCTCCAGCTACATTGTCACTCCAACATGTTCTGT
>CABEEJ010005960.1:20898-37918 GCA_901482245.1 Timema douglasi | reverse complement strand
GGGGGGTGAAATAATAATTGTTTACATATTTTCTTAAGTTTGTTTTTAATTAATAAATATAGTTTTTTTTAAAATATGATCCTTGTTCAAACTATCAATTAAAATACATATTTTAATATTTGGAAATTATTCAGGAAATAGCCAAAGAAACAATCTTTTTGGAAACCGAGACATCAAATTTTTGAAAAGGTATTTTGGGCGTAATCATGGAAGAAAAACCATAAAAATTATTTTAAAACGTTGAAGTTCAATATTTTATATCTTTTAAATGGCAAAATTTACAGAAACCAAATAAATTTTGTTGTGACAAACAACCTTTATTTTATTAGGTGAAAAACTTACAAATCTATTAAATAATAAACACTATCAGATTTAAGAATATTAGTAGTACAGGCATTTTAGATATTTGGTGGGAGCTCTTCCTTAAGTTCTTGCGTTTGTTATATATTTAGTCACCTTGAAATGGTTATAAAATTATGAAAATAATTATTTTATGATGGCCTAGTAAGCCGATACTGGAAAATATATGGCTTGTATAAAAAAACTGATTCAGACCACAGACTGGAAACAGTCATGGATATAAAGTAAAAAAGATTAGGCTAGTTGAAAAGAGAGCTTAAAATTTATGAATTTCAAATGTTAGTGAATTGCCACGATTTAATTTGAGTTCCCAGTTCAAAATAAAATTCCAAAATATATACTCTATTGAAACGGGGCTCGTTTTACAAAATTAGAATGTAGGGGATGAAAATCCCAAGATTTTACTTTTGGCAGTTGCAAATCCCACAAATCACAAGTCCCATGGCCGCAAATCCTACAAACCTTAAGTCCCATGGCCACAAGTCCCATGGCCGCAAATCCTACAAACCTTAAGTCCCATGGCCACAAGTCTTATGGCTACAAATCCCACAAATCACAAGTCCCATGGCCACAAGTCCCATAGCCGCAAATCCTACAAACCTTAAGTCACATGGCCACAAGTCTTATGACTACAAATCCTACAAACCTTAAGTCCCATGGTCGCAAGTCTTATGACTACAAATACTACAAATCTTAAGTCCCATGGTGGCAAGTCTTATGGCTGCAAAACCCACAAATCTTAAGTCCCATTGTCACAAGTCTTATGACTACAAATCCTACAAACCTTAAGTCACATGGCCGCAAGTCTTATGGCTACAAATCCTACAAACCTTAAGTCCCGTGGTCGCAAGTCTTATGGCTACAAATCCTACAAATCGTAAGTCACATGGCCGCAAATCCTACAAATCTTAAGTCCCATGGCCGCAAGTCTTATGGCTACAAATCCTACAAATCGTAAGTCTCATGGCTGCGAGTCTCACATAGCCTGTGGTAGCTATCGCTCAAGATTCATGATAGACAGACAGACAAATAGACGTATACACTATTAATTATATTACTATAAGTCTACAATTTGTTACTTAGGCCTTAGAATGTGATATTTATCAGAGTATCATCAAAAAACCTGAAAATCCATACTTAACTAACTGTACAATAAATATTTTAGTTTTTTTAATCACTCTAAAATGATGTACTCGTAACTAAAATAAATGATGATGCTGAGCAAGTTCAATTGGCGTTATTTTAAAAGACGGTTACATTCAAGACAAAGGAAAGTTTTGCAAAGAAAAAATATACTGACTCATGAAAAAATACCTTGAAAGTAACATCTCTTTACTAAGGGAATCTTAATCCTATGTTTAATCTGTTAACTCAGCGGAATATTCCTATTTCAAAGGTAAATTAAATGCATTTGTCAGAGTTAGTTGAATAAATGTTATTTTTCATCAATTTTATTTCAGCTTGAAAACATTGCACGGAAAAATATTATAATCCATTGATCTGCTATGGAGAAGAGAAGTTCCCTTGAAGTGTAGGAGGTGTTGTACAAAGCGTACTTTGTACCCATTTTCACATATGCAGCAGAAACATGTTTAGTGAATGTAAGAGAGACTAGGAAAGTGGAGGCCAAGGGAATAAAAATTGTGAGGATCATGTTAGCTGTCACGAGGAGAAACAAGATTAAAATGAAGTTATCCAGGATAGAGTGGAGTACAGGAAGTGTATGAGATAATAGAGATGGGAGGAACAAATAAAATAAAGTGTGTAAGTAAGAGGAGAAGAATGGAAGAAATTAAAGGAGGAAGAATGGACGAAGTATCGAGGAAGATGGTGGCATTTTACTAAATCGACCCGGCCACAGGCTGGGAACAGTCAATAATGATGATCCAGAACTAATAGACGTTGTGAAAATAATTTATTAAAACTATTTACTGCATTTATTATTAGAACGTGTACAATATAAATGTACTATAAATCAGATTTCTTATATAAGCAAAAAAATTAAAAATAATTTCAAATTCTCTCCACATTTATAAATAAAAGACAGTGAAATTTAAATAAAACACTTGGTTTATATTATATATGTGTACTCATAATGAAATTCATTTTCAGAAAAATATACAATAAATTATGTACAGTACAGCATAATATTTACATAAATTTATTTTCAATATGTGAAAAACATTTTGGTATAACAAACACAATCATTGCTAAAAAGTGCTCACATTATACAATTAATAACATTTGTATATATAATATTAACATGCAAATACATAATAAATACAAAGCATTTAAATTTAAAAAAGTTGCAATAAAATTTATTAAATATTTTACAATAAATAAATCCAATAATATTAATATATGTAGTAAAAAATTGTATACCGGAAACATTGTGATGCTTAACAATAAGAGTATAAAGTGCATTTGATTTTTTTTCTAATTTTAAGTTTATTTTTGTTTACTATTTTATTTTACAAAGCTAATCAAAGGCATCAATAAAACATATTGAGCTGTTTAATAGCTCACTCTTCTGTTTGCAACCATACAACGAAGCATTCGTACGTTCACGGAACATTCAGTCAACTTTAGATGATACATTTGTTATACTCAAGGCAAGTTTAGAAGTGCGCTGGCATAAGTACATATTAGCTTGTGTTCTTTCTAATTAGCTGGTCAAAGCTTCAAAGGAAAGTTTAAAACATATTTTATTTATTTAATGATTATAAAGTACTCACTAACAACGCACAATTTCCAAACATTAATGGCACAACCAATAAAGTCCATTTTTTCTGAACACTTTTACATAAACTAAACAGTTATTTATGACTCTGATATAGTTTGGACCAACATATTTCAAAATGAATATATACAATGAAAAAATACTATTTTTATTTAATATCAATCAAGAAAAATGTGATACTATAGTTGTAAGAAAAAATAAAATACATTAATAACTAAATTTTAACTTTTGATCAAAAATGGTACGTTTTAGATGATATAATAATTAAAGACATCATTGTGATATGGTTCATATAAAAATTGGATATTTAAATGCAATATACTGATACAAAAGAAAATACGCCATGGTTTAAAAAAAAGAATTTAGTGTTCAATTAAACCAAAACATAGCTACATTCATAATTATCAATTCAATAATTTGTTTTGTTTTCAAAACAAGAACATTTGATTTAAATAAAATATAAACTTTTATTACAGTACATTGAATTTCAAGAACATATTTATATATTGTGATAAGTTTGAATAATTATTAGTCACTTCAAATTTAGTTGTTAAAATAATCAAACTTTCAATGTATATTTAAATTTTGATACTAAAAAATAATAATTTCGATTTAATGATGAGATACATTTTTTGTTTTGATTTTATTCTTTTGAAAAAATCTAATATTATAGTTGACAAAATAAATAAATAGGTAATACAGTTACATATTCAATTATTGTTAAAACTTTATGTCAAAACATAGATGGTAGCAGAAAATATTATTTATAAATATAATATTAGCATATTAGTATTTTATACCTTTTTTACGATGTCGTTAGATGATTTAACAGAAAATTATATTTTATCAAAAAGTAGAAAAAAATGTATCTATAATTCAAAATAAAACCATTTATTTTACTTTTATTCAAACAATGTTTAAACAATTATTGTTCTTTATCGCTTAGTATTAAAAGTTGATCATAAATTGAATGCACTCAGAAGATTTAGAATAAACATTAAACTAAGAATATATTATTATGATATTACTCAGTCACCAGACAAACGGTTTAAATAAGCGGTGTCAGCACAATGTGTGAGACAAGGCTGAGTGTTTTCCTTGTCTAGCTCTCTTTAATCTAAATCTCCATTTATACTCACACCTCACTTAGTGTCAAATAATGACTCATTTAGTTATATCTATGAATGGACAGCCCTAACTTTGTATACCACTTCATACATATTGTGGGCTTTATTTTACAATTATTGAGATCAATAAATCATGCATAAAACCAAGTGAAGATTCCATCTAACAAAATGAATCACTAACATTCTATCAAAATTATTATTAATCATATGATTTTAAAGATATTCTGAACCTATTGTTTCATTGCTTCAATTATACCTAGCTAACATAAAATAATTCAATGGTTTTTGAGTTGTTTCAAGATATTATATCTGTCAAACAGTTCTCGTGGAAGATTTGCCGGTAAATTAAATGCAAGAATATGTTTGGACCAAGTACGTTAACGAATTAAGGTTTATCTACATTTTTCATTAGAAAAAAAAAGATCGGTATTATTTTAATAATCATATCATTTTAAAATAAATTATTTCCATTTCGTTTGTATTAAAAAAAATATATTAAAACTGATTCACCAGTTTCAGTATAAGACAGAAAACCACTTTAAAATAATTCCATATTTTCACTAGTCTCAATATTCTACTCGAGTGCAAAATTTACTCATCAATAAAGAGGTAAAACTTTGTAGAGTTTAGAGAATATATTTTATCCCTCATATCAACTTAATAATTTATCATATACCTTTACTTGACAAACCGAGTTCTGACGCTATATTAAATTAACACTTTTTGAAGCTATTTACACTATCAGTTTATCAAAGAGTTTTCTCTATGAATCCTTTCTATAATATTTATAGTATTGCTTTCACACATACACATGTTCAAATAACTAAGAATATGAGATTGAACATTATCTAACACCTTGGGCTATATGTCCAACTCAAGAGTACTCTCTTTCCTTTATAAAAAAATCTTAGTATTATGTTTCATTACAATCATCATACTAACAACTAAGTTTAAAACCAACTCTGGTTATAATACTCAGTTACAAACAGTGGCGGGTCGTTTATAGGCACTGCGGAACTGCAGCACCCCCTATTTCCACTTGATATTATTGATAAAATTTAATATAATGGATCCTTTTTTCTTTAATTCTTTCTTTATTTTTGTTATACAATATATATTCCTTAAGCTTAATATCAGTACTTCAATAACCATCCCCCAGCTTATGAGAAAGATACAAAAATCATTGTGTGGAACTGTGCGCTTCACAGTGCCAGCGACGTGGTGTTTGACTGTTGTGCGCATGCGCACTTAGGAGGGTTGGGGAGGAAGGCGTGACTGCCTCTGGCATGATGGGGGGGAAGGAAGTTTTTTTTTTACTCAGTGTGTGTTGTGCTTAAAAACCGGGTACCATATTCTTGAATGTGATAAAGTTTAGAGTTAGATTATTATTCTGCTTCCAGCTATTCTATTTGATTTTTTTTTTCTGTTTTTTTATTTAACAGAAATATTAAATGCGCTTGCAGTATTTTCAATGGAGAAAATTTCCTCAATTGTCATCCAGAGCTCAAGAAGAATATTATTGAACTGTTTGCGCAAATTAAAACAAGAAGAATGGATTTAATTTTTAAATGAATGTAACAATTTAAGTTAAATTAAGTAAAAAATTCTGTTTTTTTTAAGATTTTATCAAGTTTCTGAATAAATTTTCTTTTTTTCATGTTTTTTTCCTTCTACACAATTTTAAAACAAAGGCTAAACATTTTCTGGAGCAGCACCCCCCACTAATTTTAGCCACGGGCCGCCACTGTTCCAAATGTTAAAACAAATTGAAATGAATCAATCTTACACTATAACATTATTATCCCCTTACCTGAATCTATTCAGAATGGTTTTCTGCATTATGAGCTGTGTAATAATTAAAACGCTAGCCTGATAAGAAATGTCTATATGCCATCGTTAGGGTGACATTGTGATAATTGTTTTATAAATTAAAAGTTCTGGTATTTCTTTTATTTTTATAGTATTTTATTATATCTTAAATGAATGAACTGTTTTACTTTTAGCTAGATATCACACGCATTTTATATTTTGATAAAAAACCCGACTATTGCGTTATGTGAATGTTAGCTATACGTGTTCTTTTCAAGAAGGAAGGATCGCCAGTAGTGAGGAGATGTGCGCATTTGAAGGGGTATATCAAGCAACAGCTCCTTCTCGAAGCTTCCTACAAGAAAAGGTGTGAGGTCATCCAGGTGCGTCTCTTTCCACAGAAAGTGCGTTATCTTTTTAAACAAAGACGTAGAAGTATTTCACCACACCTTTCAACTCGACAACTCTACACAAATAAATCTTACTACCTGCCCGAATATTAAATATCATAATTTTGAATATAGATTTGAATAATTCCATATCATTACAGCTGACACGACACGTAGCTTACAGTGCTGATTAGGAAAACCGCAAGGGAACTGCCAGTACTAATCAGCGCATTATAGAGCTTCATAATAATATTCGATAATAACCGGTCTAATAAAACTACACCATATACACAAGATGTCTTTGAATAGATAAAATAATATTAACATTAATAATACATTGTTGTTTTTTATTCCAGTAAATATTCACATTTCCATACTTTAATAAATGAGCACAATTTAGTTGGTAGAAAGACTGTATCAAAGAGATAGTTGGTGTGTTAATACAACATTGTTTTATAAAATATAGCAAATACACAACAATAGATATTAATGATCATACGAAGTGTATAAATCTTTTGACAATAAAATAGTATTTAGAATATGAGATTTTTGTGATATCTTTGCAAACACATGAACATCAACAATTAACAACTTCAACCCGTGACTCTTATTAATTTAAATAATCTCTTAAAAGGAAAAACATGTTGTTTATATATATTTAATTTGGTTTCATACTTATTTCCTCTACACCTTTTATAATTTACATTTTGTATTCCCTTAAAATACTTACCAATGAATAACAACACTTTGAACGATCATAAGAGAGGCCATAGTGTATTCTGTTAAGGTCAGGCTCATAAAGAAGTGTGAACTCAATTTACCAAGTAAGGAATCAATCCTTCCTTCACTGATTGCACTATGGCACCATCTCACTGGCTTCACCATAGTGAATTTTTGCCACAAATCTTTCAAGAAAAAACTGAGGGTATCAACAATTATAACTTAGGTAATTACTTTATATAATAAAGATCCTACCAGTAGCGGATTTAGGTTTGAGGACGCCCTAGGCCCGAGACAATATGGTGCCCTTTTTTTTTTTGTAACAGTATATATATATATATATATACATGTATGTATGTGTGTATAAAATAATGAAAATAATAACAATAATAATAAGAAATCTAATTCAGGTATAAATTAAACATTTATTTTTTTAACATAACAATTAAATATAGAATTAATAATAAATTGCTTGTAATTAAAATATAAATTATTTCAATTAAAAATTTTGGAGCCCCTCAAAATTTGTCGCCCTAGGCCCGGGCCTCACGGTCCTAAGCCTAAATCCGCTACTGGATCCTACTGGTTTGAAATATTTAAAAGTATCTTAAGAATATATTTTTTAAATACCTCAAATACTTTTGGATATTTCAAGCGAATATGATTTTTAGAGCTTTCAAGAATCTAGTAACGTAAACACTATCCTAATTTATGTACCAGTATTTATAGTACATCGGTACTATGCATTTGAAAATAATTGATTTGTTATAAATTACCACAAAGATTAAATTATATATAAATCCGTATATATTTAAATACTTTATAAGATTATACTAAATTGTGAAATTATTTTCTTACTTTGAAATCAAGGGTTATACTATTTTGCTTAGTCTTAGATGTATTTAAAAGTGTGGATGAATTAATAATATCATTGTTAACAAAATAAATTATTCAAAAAGGCAACCAATATCTAAGGTTTCAATTATTGATAAATAGAGCATCATCAAATACCTTCCATTTTTAAAATTAAAGGCAAAAATATACATTATTTAGATTGATTGCTTATTATAATAAACATTCATTTAAAAAAATGTAATATTATATAAAGATACTAACACAAAATATTATTGTAGATAATGATAAATAACTAATTAACAGAAATATTACACAACAGTGTAATTATTTAGTTTTTTAATTTTTCTTGTGAAAGAAAAATATCCAAAAATCTTTTAATACATTTTAAATAAGAGCAAACAAAAGTATTTTGGCATAAACATAGAATATGACCTTTATTTAGCAATGAATTAAAATTATTTTATTGTTTTGTATCATTGTGTTCCTTATAACTACCAAATTTCAAATGGTTAAAATGTGCTATAAATATATACTAACAAAATATATATTATATTTGAAAGTATCTCATTTAATTATTTTGATGTATTTGAGTAGTAGTATTTTTTTATCTTGAAAAATATTTTACAATACGGAAATAGGTAGGTAATGATTATTTAACTATAAGGGCTTAAACAAAAATTCTGAAGATATCAGTTTGGTGTAAGATCTAGAATATTTTGAGCCAAAAATTATACCTGTTTTATAAAAAATCTGAAGATGTAGATAACTTAGTTTTAAAAAAGCATTGGAGCAATATATCTTTAAATCCAGAAAAGAGTTATAGCTTAGTATAGCTTAGAGTAGCCAAGATAAAAGGTTTATAATTATTCAACTAAACTTTACTGATGTAAAACAAATTCTACCCCTCTATTTGATAAGTTCAGCAGGGTATTAAAAATCCAATTGATCATACTTTGGTAGCTAACTTATATTTTATTTGAGATTTTGGATATACATTTGGACGAGCAAATCAATTTTCTTAAACGTTAAGCAAGAAACATTATTTATTATTATTGCCTAAATTTCGCCTTATAGACCAATCTTTTTAAATTAAGATATTAATATTAATAATAATAATAATATAATTAAGATAACTATGTGTTTATAAAATAATAGATGATATTTCATCCACAATTTTAAAAGATATTTATTATTTTAATAAACAATAAAAAGTTTTGATCAATATAATTACACTAATATAATATATTTATTCAAAAATACAGCCAAAAGTAAATTGAGTTTTTTAGTTATTCTGACACATTATCGTAATTGAAATACATTTTTATTCTATAAGAATTTTAAAATGTTTTATCAAAATGTTTGAAACTAAGTTTGGGGCTTATTAAAAATTCAATTTTCTCATTTTAAAAATATTATTGGTCACTTCTTGCCAATTTATATTATTTCAAATGCTGTCGGCATTTAAATGCTTATTATCTTAGGTGAGCACCTATAAAAGAAAGCCACTAAGATTAATAAGTATGTGTTAATTAGCTTACGTTTCAACCATTTTTAGCTATAAAAATAAGAGATGAGATGTGATGATAGATTTAAGGGATGGTATTTAAATGACACTTTTTTAGCTTTGATTCATATATTATTCAAAGAAAATATAATTTTTTAAAAAAGATTAAAAAAACATTAGATATAATATTTCTTGAATAAAATATTTTAATTTTTAGCTGTACATTAATTGAGTTACTACAATCTATTCAATTTTTAAAATTATAAATATATTAAATAAACATTCTTGAAATAAATATTATACATTTAAAAATGTGTACTACAGTTATTTTAAATCATATAGGGATGTAACTAAATGTTTTTATTGGTTTTCTATGAATTGTGATTTTAACAAGATACAAATAATTATATTTTAAATGATAATATCAAGAATAATGCATTTAAATGTGTGTTTATTAAAACATATATTTAAACTATATTTGTTAGTACCGTACTTTTGAATAATAAATATAAACATACTCATACTATCCATTCTTCAACCTTTGTCCAAGTGATAATCTTCATATCTATCCTAATGAAGTAGGACTTAGGATGGGTAGCTTTCAGGGAAAGTACACACACTTGATTAGTCATCTTAGGGGTCACTGTGGTGTATGTAAAAGTAGTGTCTATGACAAATACCAAATGGATACATTCCGTTTAATTTTATTCACTCTTGACATTTTACACCATATAAGCTGTACAATAGTAGATTCATGTCTTAAGGTAAGCTGTCTACATTACCTGTTTACATAAACCTGACCTTCCCACTATTGGCAACTCATGATGTAACTGCTAACTTGAGTATGTGCCTTCAAGCCTTAGTTATACCCACCAAGTTATTTTAAAGTTCTCAGTAAAATAAGTAATATAGTTTAACATAATGGAAATAGAGCTTAGTTAATTTACCTAATATATTGATGATTGTTAAATAGCTTCAAATTTAGACTGCTGTTTTTACATATTTGATTTGTTCATGTTTAGTATAATTATATTCAAAGAATAAGTTAAAAATATATTTATCATTTTGGGAAGTTAATTTTTAAATAAATCACATAGCAATTCAATTTGCTTCTAAATTATGAAAAACTTATCTAAATAAAAATCTATGTGATTTTTTTACTAGTTTATGTAGTGGTATATAATGCTTATTGGTTATTTTGTATTAATTATAGCTCATAGTTTATAAATGTATAGAATAGATCCAAATTAAATTGATATTAAAAATTAGACAGATTAGACTCTCAAAGTAAGTACGGTATATTGGATAGATGGTTATTTAAAAATGCATGTCACTTTACTTCATATAAATCTTAAATATTGAAAAAAGATAATTTAGTGAGTATTAAAATGCCTTAATCTATTACAAAAATACCTGATAAGTAAAAATAAATGTTTTTTTTAAAATCCCATAAGGCAAGTTTTAAGCTACATCACTTCTCAATTGTTTTATTAAAATTGATTAAATATATATAACGATTGAATGCACAACAAATTTTCATTAAAATTTATATTAATTTTGAGAACTAAACCTATAATATTACCTAAACGTATTTTAAAATTTGTCTTAAATCTAACAATCAGGATTTGGATGAATTTTAAAATTATCTATTATAGTAACTGTCCTGCAGTCACTAAAAATTAACAAATAATATTAACGCCAAATAAAAATACTTATCATTGCTCTTAGCAGCAAGCATATGGCTATGATAATTATAACTTGAATATATAAATATAAATTTAATAAGAGTAGTAAGCCCCTTTTTAACTAGAGAAACATCTGTTAAATGTGTTTTTGATTCAGATATAAATAAAATTAATATTAACTATATGATTTATGAACGAAATTTGACTTTATTTTCAAGCCAAAATAAAATATCCTTATTGTGTTACAAATAGTATTTAACCTTAAAAACACATATTTTGATAAATGAGTAATTTAAAAATACGCTAATGCCACATCTACTCGTATGTTTAAAGCATATTATTTCTGTTTTAAGCACATAATAGGATATATAATAGTTGCAAGGGGATAGAATATTTAAAATAAAACTATGTGAAATTAACAAAATTGGAATCTATAAATATTTACTTAAAAATTTGGATCTACCTAATATTTTTGTTTTTGGTGAAAACTAATAATGGCTTTGCTTATATAAAGATAGATGGGGTGAATATGAAATCAATTATAAACATTAGAATTCTAAAAAAATTCCGGGAATAATTAATATATAAAATAGAATTTTACGTCAAAGGAATCTGATATTCTGAGTTTAGATTTGTTGGTGAAAATCTCAGTTTTCCTGGGTACCTTTAGTTATCAAACTAGCTCCAGAGTGTAAAACATTCCAATAGTAATTATTCTTTGAATAACTTAGGAATAAACATATTTTCTAAAAAAAGTATTTATCTATGGGTTATCTGTATTATTCAAGGCTATCTCTAATAATAATTTATAGGAATTGTTTTATTTTATTTCAGTGATTATTGAAAATTATAATTTTTGATGATTGAAAGTTAAATATTCTAAACTATAAATTAAAATTTAATTGGGGCTATGTTTTATTTCAATTTACACTATTGAGCGAGATGCAAAAATAAATTAATAGTTCAAACTGACTGTAAAATAGTTGGTGTATTACAACCATAAAGGCAATTCGATTTAATTTATATAATTTTGTGTCCATAAATATAGAAACGTTACTAAAACAGTTTTGTTGAATCTATAGTTAAACTTTGTATTTATAATTTAAAGATGGAATTGATTAATAGTTCATTTTCCACATGTATTTATTATAATACAGATTTAGATAATACCTTTTATAATAGTGACCACCTAATATATTTAAAAATAAAATAGCTACAGACTGTATCTATTATTTGATAGATTTATCAAGGTAAAATGCTTCCTTAATATTAGATCTGTTCTTGTATAAAGTAAATCAATATTGTAATGTGGACCAGTTCATTGTCATATTACCAATACTAACAGGGTTGTACTGTATACAATACACAAGGCTTTCTACTCTTATTTCATGAACTGTGGGGATGTTTGGCGTGGTTAGCCAAATAGTAATATTCAGCTTAATAAATAATTTTCATCTTTTGGTCCTGAATGATAAAAAATATATTGCTTTGAGCAGCTTTGGCATCTTGTGATAGTAAGACAAGTTATTACCAATAATAAGGATATTTCAACAATTTATATTATTCACAGTGAAATACAAAATGTATTGTATAATCTACTAGTTGAATATCAAAATAAGTATGATTATGAATTCATACATATTAATGTCAATGAGTCGTTGTAATGGTGATTAGAGTTATCTTTAAATGCTAAGAGCTAGTGACACTTATTTTGTAAACTTAATATTTTTAAATTACTTATTCATCAAGAAATTTAGAGTAGATTAAATTAGATAAAAAGTTATAATTTTTCACTTAAATATGTTTTGTGTCACTTACATGAAAAGAAAAACAAAAAGCGTTTACAATGTAATTATAATATTAATATCATCCCAGTACTGTAAACAAAAAAACAATTAATTTATGATGATGCTTACTAAAAGGTATAAAACAATAAAAAATGATTTATCATAATATAATGTAAAATCAATGTCACCAGTCCTTATCTTTGTGTCTCACCTTTTTTTTAACAGTTCAGATATAGAATAAGACATTATTTATTTATGTACATTCATTGATTTTTCTAAAACATTTCATATTCTCCTGCACACATATGCATATTCACAAAACATTGATAAAATATTATTTTCATTCATATTAAAGCACAAGCAATAATGATTCTCAGATATATTTTATATATAAATCAAATATATATGTGTGTGTATTAAAATATATTAATATATTAAAATAAATAGATATTAAGAAAATTGATTGAAGATAGAAATGAATTAATATATTTTGATTTAATAAAATGCTATGTAGTCTCATAACACCAGTATTATGAGTGTCCCTTTATACACAAGAAATAGTAGACTCGGTATTTAAAAACGGTTTATACCGTATATAATAAGTGTGTTTTGTATCATGAAAAATAACATAGTTTAAATATTTGTTTGTATAAACTAAAATAATTTTAGTCAATAGCACCAGTGAGACATCTTATTGTTTATTTGTTGATGGCAAATCAAGTTGACCTCTCTAAAGAGTGAACTGATACTTCATAGATTATATTAAGGATTTGGTCATCTCTATGATGATTTAAAAAGTACTCACAATAACCATTCATAATAAAATATTTTACTGTATCCTTGTGATAGTTTTAGCTGTCATGTAAAGATAACGCCCTCAAAATATATAATTATTTCGTTTAGTTAAATATATTGTGTTTATCTATTTAATTACTTAAATGTGACTATCAACATACTTTTATTCAGTAAAGTAATTGTAGGATACTATTTATTTTCTAAATATATAGGAAATTTATTTAGTTAAAACAAATTGATACAAATGTAGTTCATCATATTATATTACAATTATTATGAAATTTGTTTATTAGAAATTAAAACAGTAAAAATATCTTTTATTTATTTTGAAAGTGTTGAAAGCATAAAAAATTTGGCATTTATACTTACATTCATGAAAATATCTATGGTAATAATGTAAATAATAATATAAATGTATATAGCAATTTATATAAAAAAAATATATTTGAAATTAAAAGCCTTCGTTGTACTATTAAAATATTATTATAAATATTTCAGGAAATTAATATTTAGTGATAAAACCTCTTTGGACATAGTGGATTATATATATTATGTTCTAAAAAACTAATTTTGAGTCGCAGTTGTTAGTTATAATGATGGTCTTATAAGTATACAAATTATACTATGTTTTGTATGGATGTAAAATTAAATACCATTTAATACCATACCAAATACATTTTATATGTATGAGTTATCATTCATACCATTTCAGAAATGGTGGGATATAGCTATTTAGTAAAATTATTTATAAAAACAAAGGTATGCTTTTTGGTCTTACTGATATATTATATAAACAAATCACTTATCAAGTTTATGACAAACCAGACTAGAAGTAAAAAATAATATGCCATAAATTTAAACTTATATTTATAAGTTAGTATGAAAAAGAAAATCCATAGTCAAAGCAAGACCAAAATAAGAAATTTAGTCAGCTTTATTAATCATCTTATTTGAAATGATGTGATGGTTTTTTGTAGCAACATTTATGTATATACGGGTGTATTCACTTAGCACCATGTCTTACTGACTCTTCAGGATACACAAACAATTTTATAAATATAAATAATCTGTAGTATTAAGGAGGAGTCATACCAATTTTATCATTAATTATTCTATTGTTTTTGTTTGTAAATTCATAAAATTAATATAAAACGAATATTTACAATTCTATTAAAATTGTGTAACTTCTTAAGAAGAATCGAATTGCCAAAGATATTATTTATGCTTTTAGTGAGTATTACTCCATCAATATATCATATACTGAAAATTGAAAAATGACACCTGGACACGGGAATCGAACACGGTGTACTAAGCTAAAAGTCCCAGGTTGGATTCATGTGTCCAAGTGTCAATTTTCAATTTTCAGTAAACTTCTTTAGAACATAAAATCTACTAAAAAAACATTCTATTTTTTATTTTAATCAAATTTTAAAATAACATTAAATTTATAGTTTCCTAAACATTTTAGAAAAGTAACATTACTTTCTTAAAAAATTAATACATTTAATGTAAAAGATAGTACTTTTTCTTTAATTAAAATATGTTAGTCAACTAAATATTAATTTTTAATGGGTCATTAATATTATATCCTGATAATAAACAATTTATGTCACTCATTGATTAAAAACTATTATTTATATGTTAAATAAATATTTATTAGAGAGAATACAATAATTTGTTTGCTTCAGCTACTAATTAAAAATATAATAAAGTAAATATTAGATACACTTAGATTCTAGAATTTAAAATAGATCTCTTAGTATCAGAATAAGGACTTATCTTTTATCTATATCAATGTGCTAAAGGAAATCATTTATTGCTTTATTGAAAAAATAGTTGTAGCCTATTTAAATATTATTGAGAGAATACTGAGTTTTTAAATAATAATATATTTTTTAATTTAAACAAGTAATTTGTTAATACATATTTTTGAATACAAATTTTATTCAATACAATAAATTTACTTTGAATGCAGTTTAAATCAATTTGTATTTCATCTCCCTATTATATTCCAATGAAATAGCCATTACAGCCAGAATTCTGAGGTTTTCCTGGGTTCAATATTGATTTTCTATGTAATGTTTACTCTGAAGGCAATCCTATGCCTCCATATTGCACCATTGACACTCTATCCGAAGTGTTTTATGTCTTCAAAGAACACAAGCACACATAATTATACTCTTAGGTATTAGAACTATTACCTAAAAACTTAGTTTTTGACATATTTATCAAATTTTACTTTTATTTTGCCATTACTTTTCTTTGAATCCAATACAATAAGTTTTAAAAAATCTTGTGATAATTTATATTAAATCTTATAAATCAATTATCCTCATCTCTGTGTGACAATGTATCTTTGAGTGAGCGTCTGGAATACGAAGAATTTTATATTCACATTTGGAATAGAATACAATAGCTACGGTTATTTTGTTAATGAACACTAATATGGTGATATTAGTGTTATTAAAGTAAACTTTTAATCACAAAATATTGTTATTGGTTTTATTATTCCTATTAAAGGTTCTCTCAACTTCTAGCGGCTAGATATAAGAAGCTTTCTTGTAAAGGGTGCCAACGCAATAAGGGGATGTATTAAAATTTGTTGACACCCTCGTGAATACTTTGAGAAACACTGCCCTAAAATCTTGCATTATCCTTGTATTAAAGATATAAGGCTTTTGTATTGTCCAAAATAAAGCTTTAAATTGATACCATTAAACTACTGAATGTTATTTAGGCCATATCTATCTATTTAGGAGAAGCTTATTTTTTGAGCTCTATTAAAGTAGATAATCTGGTTTTACTTTGATATATGCTTATAGATTCACTATAAACATCATGTTTACCATAGTGGTTATCTATTGTCAATTCATAAAATTAAGGGATGACATTATTCAAGAATTTTATTAAATTTGACTAAAGCAAATTATATGTTAATAAAAGTAAGATAATATCAGGTTTTATAGAAAGCGTGACTTTAAAAAGGTCTTTGATTTACATCCAGTTTGTTAGTACTAATATGACTAAGAATCAGTAGCGGATTTAGGTTTGAGGACGCCCTAGGCCCGAGACAATATGGCGCCTTTTTTTTTTGTAACAGTATATATGTGTGTGTGTATAAAATAATGAAAATAATAACAATAATAATAAGAAATCTAATTCAGGTATAAATTAAACATTTATTTTTTTAACATAACAATTAAATATAGAATTAATAATAAATTGCTTGTAATTAAAATATAAATTATT
>CABEEJ010005960.1:0-20787 GCA_901482245.1 Timema douglasi | reverse complement strand
TAAAAATTTGGGCACCCCTCAAAAAATGTCGCCCTAGGCCCGGGCCTCACGGGCCTAAGCTTAAATCCGCTACTGCTAAGAATAGTTAGTTTTTTTTTACTTTAGTAGAATGTGATTATAAAATTAAGGTATCTAAGGCCCTTGTTCAATACTAAGTTTGATAGAAAATGCAACTGAATAGAGGACTCTTTTTAAATGAGGCCATTTTATCAAATTAATTTTAGGTCGACTGTGACACATAAAAGGACCCTTGAAGGTATGTGAAAATACCTCTCTTAAAAATTTAGTAGACCATTTCACTCTCGCTAATAGAAATACCTGTGTGCTGATATAATCAGTTGATTCAGAAAGTACAGGTTAAAACTTTAATAAATCAATAAATAGATAAAACTTTGTCCTAAAAATGTTTAGGCATTGATTGTGACTGCCTTAAATATATTATTATATAATCATGTTTTAGCAGGACAATGAAGCCTTTTAATCATAAATAAATATATTTTTCTAAGTACTTAAGAACAAATAAATTTAATAATATTATCTCACACTTTGGAGTTTCATTCTTTGTTATTCAAATTTGTCTAAGAGTTACTATTGTTAATAATTGTGTTGTCGTACAGTTTTTATTGGCAGCAGCTAGTACATCGCTAAGTTAAAATGAAGAAAAACAAACAGTGTGTCACCTGAATAGCCGTCTTAGGAGCGTCGCTGGTCAATTCTCATGCCTATGCCAGAACATAGTATAACCATTGGGCCGTGCCATTTAGAGAATATGGGCCAAGAAGTCATTATTTTGTTCAATAATGATTTATTGAAAATAATCACAATAGTAACAATAATAGTGATAGAGGTTTTAGGCATGTTTTATGTTTTTAGGGTTTCTTTAATCTTGCGTTATCTTTAAGATTTTACATACTTTAGGACAGAGTTGTAATAATGTTGAAACTTCTTATTAGGATAGTAAATAATATTAAATTTACTCCATAACCAATTTTCGTTTGTAATAATTATAAATTTTATTTATAGCATACTTTATAATTTAAAATGTTTAATTTAAGTGGCCATTATTATATTGTAATTTGGAATGTCGAGTAATTTATTTTACAAATGAATTTAGTCTGTTTCTTTGTGTCTTAGAGTATTAAATTATGTTGATTAATCTTAAACAAGTATTATGTTGATTCAAACTGGATTAATAAAAATGTAAGCTATTATAATTTTTTGTAAAACTATAGATTTATAATTTGATTAAGACAGGTTTTTAAATAATCTGTGTCTACTATCTTACATAACAAATTTGAAATAAATAACAATATTTATAAACCGCATTTTTACTAGGAATCATTAATCTATATAAATCTAATATAAATATTTTTTAAATATGCATAGCAGTTAAAACTTTCGCAAAATAAGTTTACTCAGTGTGCATGTTAGAGTCAAAACCTCACATTTTCCCTAGTGTTTAGGGAATCTGGTAAACACACAAATATATTGATTGTTAAATTATTTAAGAACATTCATGATAAAATGTAGGTGTATTTGATGTAAAAGATACTCTTTAAACTAATGTATTGCTATAGTTTTCTTTTTACAGAAAATTTTTCTTTTAATCTAAAATGAACATTTCAACATATCGTCTTTTTATCACACATACTTCATGAACTCATATATTCACTGACTAGAACATATTTTTAAAGATAATATATATCACATAGTACAACGTGTGCCAGTTTCTAGTAATATCTCTTTGAGTTAAATTCAAATGTTAAATATTATAATCGAGTGTAAATGTTTACATATTTATAATGCAAGTACATTTGTTGTGTCTATTTCATTACAAATTTCGGGGTTAACATTGAACACCAAAATTAGTCAAATTCATTTAAAACCATTTTATATATAGTCAGAAATCTTATACAACTTTCTCTTTTGCTTGACACGTTTCCTGAAGAAATGTTTCAACGTTGGGTGTTATTTTTATATCATAATGAGTGAAAGTTGCTAAATATTTTCTTTAAGTATATTTAATTTTGACACAAGCACCAATAATTTTTGCCAAAATATTAGAGTAGACCAGTGTATGTTTAATCTTTTCAATAAATTAATAATGTTCCAATCCCCGCCCATCATTCCTCTATGTTGGATTGATCAATTCTTTTACATGTAATATGCGATTATAGATTTAAAAACCTGACACATTTTTAAAAACTAAATATATTCCTCCTTGTCTGGTTGAGCGACCATTTTATTATGATTTATTACTAGAAACTAGTACAGTTTGTTTCCGGACGTCGAATATGGTTTCAAATTACTTAGAAACACGTCTTCCTGACGCTGATCACCGCACCATTTAGTTTCTTTCAAACAGAGCATTCCAATGTTTGGTTTGAAATGTTTCGTAACAGCAAAATCAAAACAGCTTTATAATGTAATGCTCTGGACTAGAGTTATACGTATATTTATATATATATAGTTGTTCACTTACACTCTGCACTTGTCTTCCACATGAACAAGTCTATGATTTAAATTGGATGAAGAAAAAAATGAGGAATATAGCGTAAGCGCTTGGGATTACAATCCTAGCTATAACGTCGATGGTCTTTGCAACTCGTATCGGGTGAGGCCTCTCTTTCATTCGAACCTTAAAATATAAACAAAACAAAACATTATACAAGACTATCCTAGCAATAAAAATATATCAATAAAGACAAAATTGATTAAGTTTAATGTTTTCTATTAGGTTTGTTAACCCTGTTTTAATAGTTAGTAAACTCTTTAAAATCTGTCAAAAAGCACGAAACAAAAATGATCATCCCCATGTTGGGTAAAGGGATGTATTTCGAGGACAAAAAATGTTCCAAAATGCAAGATGTTCTGAAGTCAAGATAAGTTTCTACTTTATTTAAACAGGGTTTAACAAACTACCGTGTTAGCACTTGAGGTTATTACCTAGTTAAGTGTTAAGAATGTCGAACGGTATGGTCTTGTTCAAATGTTGTAGTGAATGAAGAAAAAGATGAGGAATACAGCGTAAGCGCAGGGGAAAGTGATCCTAGCGATAACGTCGATAGTCTTTGCCACTCGAATCGGGTGAGGCGGCTCCTTCTTACGAACCTTGAAGAGATATTGATAAACCAATTAGATGAGTTTACCATCAAGGATAGTAATCCAAGTTTTATTATATAGCTGAATAAAAACAACAAAATACATGCATATTAAAAATTATAGTTAGGGTATTAGGTTAAATACTAAAGAGTAAACACTACTAAAGGTTAATACTAATATTAAGTAATACTAGAGGGTCTAGTTATAAATAAACCTAAATGCTGTAGGATTGAAATATTAACTGAGTTCTAGATCAATGTTGTTAACAACAAAACACAAATTATTTATCTATTTGATTTTAAACTATTTATTAATTTAGCTGCATTACTGAATTAATATAAATATAAATTTTATTATTAATTACATAATAAAGCTAATAATGATTGTATTGTATTTACTATTTTATAATATTTGTAAATGTACGTAAAAATTGTGTTAGTAAATCACAACATTTTCGAATAAAATGAACATTAAAAAAATAAGTAGTAATTTAGTAATAATCTCAATCAGGCTATTAGTAAGTTAATAAACATTAGCTAAGGACCCAAGAAACAGTTAGATCTTTCATGATGCAAACAAATATTAAATGAGAAAACTATTAATAGTGAATGTTGTTGGTTTCTCAATGCAGCCTCTTAGTAATGATTTAATTGTTTGTGTTTGTGTTTTGGTAACTGTCTGTAATTGTTTGGACTGAACTAAATGACAATATTCACAGAATTGTTTCATTCATCATGCTGGTGTGTAATGTGATCATCTGGAAATATATTTAGACACTCCTCGAGTCTAATATAGCTATGGCTGTGCTCACACTTTATAGACACATTTTGTTCTTAGGTATATGTGCGCATGCTTTTGGTATAAACACTCAATACTAATTAAAAATTATTAATAAAACTATTAGAAATATACTTAAGTTGTTTTAAATATGCTCAAGCTCATTAACGAAGCCGACCAAAAATATGTTAAATAAGTAAGTATATTACGTAAAGTCAATAATTTAAGTTGGGAAAATCATAATTAGAGAAGTTTATTTTAAATTCATTTGGTGACCATTATTTTACAATCAATTAATATCTGTTTGGCTATCATATAGTAAGATTTATTAAGCTAAAACTATCCTAATTTGTCAAATATTAAAATGGGGAAAAAGTAAAATTCTTGAAAATTTGAAATTATATTACAAGATTTAAAACATGGAAAATCTGGAGTAATGAAAAATATATTTGGACCTAAGAAGGATTGTCAAAAGGAGAATGGGAATGGAGAAAGTTACATAATGAAGTGGAGTTTTAACGTATGCCCAATAATAGGCGTATACACACAATGTTAGTGGGGAAACCTGAAAATACAATACTCCTTGATAGGCCAGGATGTCGAGGGGGGAACGTGAACATGTATTTGAAGGGGTTTGGGACTAAGGATAGGATGTGGATAGAAGCGTCTAATGGTTTAATGACGAACCTATGTTTTGGTGGTTATTAATGTTGCAAGTTTCTTAATGATCAGAGAGTTGGTTAGGAGGGAGTTTTAATCATAAAATATTAAAATGAGCAAAGCCCTAATCATGGATGGGTTTGTAGGTTAAAAGCCCCACCCCCATCCCCCCCCAAAAAATTATAAACAATATATATATGGCTTTATTTACGGTTCAAACAATATCAAAATTAAGGTACAAGTACAAATTAGGAGGCTGTGTTACCATAAAAAGCACTTCAGAGAGCTTCTATGGGTGTTCACTGTTTAGAATATTTCCTAGCCTCCAGCAACTAGGGGATTATGTTGCCATGAAACACACTTCAAATAACTTCTAGAACTGTTTAGAAATGGTTCTAGTCTCCGGTAATTGGGGGAGGTTCCCACCAAACCCCCCTTGAAATCAATGACTGGCTACGGCCTTGAAAATAAGATTACCACACCTTGGAAAATCATAGGCATTTAATTAGTTAAACAAATTTATTGGTTTTCGATCATCAATGCAAAATATATTCTAAATTTAATATTAATAAATGGGTTTTATTTGTCATCAAGTATCAGTGGCCATTCGGGTTACAGGTTGCACAAAGGTTTCATTTTGAATAAACGTGTATAGGGGTAGTTTAAAATCAATAAGGAAAATAACAAATATTCCTTGTAGACCCAAATGAGATTCCAGCCCTAATATCTCTAACATAAGAATTCAGTTCATTGCAAAAGTGACGTCCTATACCATTTGACCAACAATACGGTTTAAGGTAGATATTAAAACTGAGTCTCAACCATAGTATTCTCTTAAATACTTTAGGATAGACAGAATGTTTTAACACCTCTGAAATAATTTTATTTAAACCTGCTGTGGTCCCAAATATTGTCTTCATAGGGTTTAAAAATAGTTGAATAGTTTGTAAATTCATCGGCTACATTTTTATACTTGTATTATAAAATTATTGTTATTTAAATAGTAGAAGTGATTTTAAAATTGGATAAGAGGGTTCCCCATCATAAATTTTCTCTTTCATTATTATATTTTTAGAGTTTGAAATTTATGGAACAATCGGTTTTATTATTTTAATTTCTAGAAACATTTGGGATAGAGAAAGAATTATGATCTTCAAAAAAATTTCATTCGAGCTTTTGATATATTTGGACATTTCATGACCTCTCAGCTAATAAATGTGGTTTTCGCAATACCGTTTATACGTGGTTTTGTGTGTCTATCCATCGATATAGATCCGAAACGCTTTTAACGATTAAATTTATGGATGGAGACAATTTTAATATAAGTATGGGAAATGAAGTGTTGAACAAATTACTAAACTAACACACACTGGATTAACATAAAACGCGTTAAAATAAAAAATATCAAAATAGAGGACCAGAAATAAGGGTGGCTATTGAATTTAAACTTTAATAATACAAACTTTGCTAAACATTTCTTAAACTTACACCTAGTAAGGTATAAAATTGTAATTTCAGATAGGAGACTAAAAAATCCCAAGAAATATATGAACAGCAAAACCAAAGATTTATGTAAAGGTTTGGTAGCAAATTAGAATATCATAAAAAAATAATAATTTAGTACAACACTAGTGTCTATCTAGTGATGACTAAAATAAAAATAAATGATATTTGCTAAAATAGCTTTCCTTCCTTCTATTACAACATTTTTTTTTTTTTTTTGACATTAGTGATTGTTTCATTTAGCTCTTTAGTGAAATTTGGAACACTCAAAGAACGAACTTGGCCGTTTCGACCGGTAGGCCTAATTTAAAATACGGTAGCTCATAAACGTTTTTTCGCAGCGCATCCTTATTTCACAGCTTACGGTAAAATTTTGTGACCAAGGGTTTCTGAATAAAGCACACCTTAAGGACCTTTTTAAATAAATCAACCAGATGCTCTTTTCTAAAAGGGCAATGCGTATTAAATTTGACCGGTAAAGCCTATTGCGGTTTATTACGTTTCATAACTCATGAGCATATCAATTTAAATTATTCTTATTTATAATTAGTGTTTATTGAAAACACCGCTACTAACTTGTATTAATGGTTTTCTAACCTCACCTCATTTCACAACGTTCAACCAATAATTGTAGACACGTTCCAAGCAAGAACAAGACCCGCCAGATTGAGGGTTATATAAAGCTTGTGCTAAGTTAAATAATCATTACGTGCAGTGAAATAATATGGTGTACGGCCTAAGTATGCGAATAGAGTAGTAAAAGGATGGTAAGGAGTGAATAAGATTAAAATAAAGATAAATAATGCAGACCTAATATGAAGGAAATAAGAATCTGATCTGGAAGTGGATAAAGAGAACAAAACAAGGTGTGCAAGTAAATATATATAGCGTTCAGAATGAATGTCATGAGATGATCTTGGGATGGAAACAGCAAATGAATGGCGAGAGCGTAGAGAATTAAAAATAAAACAATATGTTAATTGAAATAATTAACGAGGCTGAAGTGTTAAAAGCTCTGAAAGGGGAATGAAAAAGCTGCAGGCGAAGGTGGTACTACAAGTGAAATACTTAAATGTGGGGGAATAATAGTACTTGCCAGATTGTGTGAGTTGGTCAGTGTGTGTACTGGGATTTCGAATGTTCCTAATGGATGTATACAAAGGCAAAGGCAGTAAGAGTGAATGTAAGAATTATAGGGCAATTAGTTTGTTGAGTAGTCCAGGCAAAGTTTTTGGGAAAGTCTTAATTGAAAGAATGCGTGTGAAAAAGCTACGGGAAATATTTGGAGTGTGCAATGACATGTTATGTCATGGAGCAGATATTTGCATTACAACAAGTGATTAAGAAATGTATGGCAGTTATTAAGAATACACATAGTGCATTTGTGTAGCAGGATAAGGCGTACAATCGGGTTATTAAATGTACTAATAAAGTATAGTGTGGATGAATGGCTAATAAGTTAATTAATGGCGGTGTGTGATGAAAGTGATGTGTGCGTTAGCATATATGATCGATGGTTTCATATTTAAGAGGCTGTTAGACCAGGTTGTGTTGTCTTCATTGTTTAATAAATTCATGGATAAGTTTATGAGAGATGATTGTGAGGATGCGGTTTGTGTGCAAATAAGCAATGTGAATATTAGAGTGCTGTTATATGCAGATGGTGCCACATTAATGGCCGAGAATGAAAGTTACTTGCAGGATGTATTAAATCATTTGAATGTGGCGACAGACTGAGCGGAGTGGATCGTCGTGTAAATGTCACTATGATTAAGGTGATAGTTTTTGATAAGAATGGACCAGGGAATAATCAACATCTTCGTTCAAATGGAGAACTGTTGGAACAAGATCATTATTTTTTGTATCTGACCACAATATTTTGTAAAAATGAAAGGAAGAATAATTTCCATTGGGCGGAAAGAGAAAATATCTAATTTATTAAAACAGTATCTAAAGATTTTAATTTAATTTAATTTATAAGCATTGATCAATATTTCAAACAAAATGGCTACATTTTGAAAAACATGATGATATTGTAATAAGGAAGCAATATTAATTTATATTTATAGAATTCAATATAAAAATATTTAGTATAATTAAATATAAATAAGAAAGAATTTTTGTGAATTTACAAGCTTTTACTATAGTAAGTCTATATAGATTAATTAAAATAAAATAAATTATTGAGTAATACACAAACGATGTTTGATATAACATTATTAAAATAACATATTAAAAACGCGAGTTAAGGTCACATACATAATTAACAAGTAAAAATAACGAAAAAACATAAACACCTTAATTAATTAAACTATATAGATAATTAGTAACAAGTGACTAGAGGACTAGTTTTCGGCTGAAATATAATTGAAAAGAAATAATTTCAGAAAAATTCTTTCTCATTTATACTTAATTATACTAAATATTTTTATATTGATTTATATAAATGTAATTTTTTTTTATAAAAAATGGCTTCTGCAATTTTTTTTTTTGTCAAAATGACTTCAATGGTTCTAGTCTGATGCGTAAATTATAATTTTTTATCATATCTCCGTAACGCTTTGTGATATGAAATTATAAATTATTACAAATATAAAGGCCTAATTATAATAAAAAAACTTTCAGCTGAAACACATTTTTAAAAGATTAATAATTTTCAAGCTAAGCACAAATATATATCTTTTTTTTTTAACTTTTTGAACAATAAAGGTAAAGTAATGCGACCGTAAAAAATCCCGCCCGAGATGTTGATGGATGTCGACGTCTCATGACCTCCAGACCCTAAAAAGTATTTTTTGCAGTGCCGCCTGTTTGTGTGTCTGTCTAACCTTAAAATTATGAATTGTTTAATAAAGGCCGAAAAGAGAAAAAATCGATTATTTTAAAATCAGCTACAACGATTTTGGTTCAAATTAATATCTGGGCGTTGATTAAGATTATAAACAAAATAACAATTTTCCTTTTCCCATGAAAATGAATTTCAGGGTACTTTATAGAAGCGCAAATTTCCGTATATATGGAACTATTTGAGATACTAAATAAATTTTATTGAAAAACAAAAGTACCACTAAAAATTGAAAAATAAACGTATTTGAAATATTGGCTTTATAAAACCAATAGTTTCTGGTATATTGGCAAATATATTGATACAATTTTGTGGGCGTTAGTAATATAGAGATATTATTTAATTTTTAACTTAATATTTCTCTAGTGCCATAGAGTAAGTAAATAAGTAAGTCTCTCAAAATTTTGATGATCTCTTCGCGGAAATATTTGCACAGAAATAATTTTAGACTCAATAGTAAATATTAACCTCTTTTATTGGTATAAATTTATAAATAAGGAATTTAATATCAATGCGATAACCATAAAATGTGCAACCTCTAATAAGAAGTCGAAAACTTCAACAGGAAGTCGAAATTATAATACAATTTGTTAACGCTTGTGGACCCAATATCATTTTTTTTTGGGTCCAAATATACTAATGAAGATTTTAATACTTTGAAAATAATATTATAAAATTTAAAACTGGGAATATAAAATGTTGTACGTAATGAAACCCTCTTATTGTTTGGATGATGTTCATGAAATCCTTTCTAGCCACTTAGTCACTTGCAGTCACAGGTTTTTATTATGTTACAATCTGAGTTGATCTAAATCAAGAACAATGTCTGATACCACTCTTTGGTATCATCTGCAAACAAGCACTATGATGTTCGACTAACACAATGAAAGTGGGTTGAGTTTAAATGTGGTCCTGCCCGCGTGGAAGCCGGAGAGCAAGACCACGTGACCTGCCCACTAGCGCCACATACGGCGGGCCCAGGCTTGAAGAGCGTGTGGTGACGATAGAGTGACGTCACACTCTATAGTAAGTATAGCACAATGTTTGCTCAGGTTTGCTTGTTTTTTTTTTTGCTACACCATATATTACGAGCTTTGAATAAATATCTCCATTTTTAAACTATAGAGTGAGAAAGTCCGTGTGGAGTTCGGTACCATTTATTTCTCAGAAAACCCAATTTTAGCGTATGTTTAGTTACATCATTATCATCATTAATAACATCTTTTTGAAGTACTTATAGTGAATTTACATGAAGCAAAATTTGACACATATCAACAATACTGTAAAACACATAATAATTAATTCAAGTGAATTTAAGGAATGGAATATGATAGAGCTAGCGTCTATTTGAAGATTGTTTTTAATAGAGCAATAGTTAGATGTCTTTTATTAATAAACAATTCGCAATTTAAAAATTCAAAGCTTTTAATAGGTCAAAATATTAAATATTAATTTAAATTTGGATGAGGAATATTGTTTAATAAATGATTAAATATTTAAGTGAATATTCTAATGGATAAAAATAAAAGAGGACAAAGATAATAGGATCAAGATGGCAAGACGAGAAGATATTTTATCAATAAAAAAATATTATTGGTAGATTCCATATATATGTGCTTCATATATGCATGTTGATGTATATTAGTAGGTGACCTGGTGGTCTAGGGGTAAGGTGTCAGACTTCTATGCTGGCGGCTGGGGTTCAATCCCCGGTCCCGGGATAAATTTATTTGATTACCAAACCCTTCCTTCACCTCTGACAATACATCTTGGGAATGTGAGGAATGCCAGGTCTCCACCGTGGTTCGAATTCCACGTTAAACTGTAGGCCCTCCATTTCATCTCTACAATCACCCTACCATTACACATTAGCGTAAGTGTGTATAACCCGAACGGGTAGTAAGATGCGGTGCTAATAATAATAATAATATATTAGTAATTTTTTGTAAATTATAACAAAGATATCTTGTTAAAATTCAGGATAAACATACTACTAACGAAATCACTTGTATTTAACTTTCAACAAGACATCTGTTAAAATCGTTCTCTTGTTCCCCTCAAGAATATAATAATCATCCTTTCCGATTAGAATTTACGTCATCTTCGTACCTGCTGAGAAGAAACATTCTTGTCCCTGCGACCTTGAAGCGCAGAGCTCACCCGAAGTGTTTGCTGGCCTCGATGTATGACAGATCGTATCTAAAGGTTCACAAGCCCATACAACTATCAGTGGTTGAACCACGCATCACATTTGCTATTTGCTTTAATTCTATCATTTGCAGCAGTCAAGAATTAAGTGGTGGTTTACGTTATTTTGGGTGTCGATTAATCACCATTAATTTATTAAACAAAGTTAGATGGTTGCAACCGTTTGTCAGTGATACACAAATAGAACTTAGTCAATTCAATGTTTTGTAAAATCCATTGGTACTACTGCAATAGTAGCATCTGCGTGAAGCTGTCAACTGTATAGTATTTCTAAACATTAAAAACATGTTCAGATTGAAAAATGATCATTTGGTAAATATTATAATGCACTTCATGGTGTTATAGGTCATTACCACACAAATATTAAAAAAGAAAAAAGTGATGCAACTTAATCTATCACCAATAGAAGTTTCTAAAATTTGATTAGATTTCAACTGAAGCTTGATACCTATAGTCTCACTGTAGAGGAATTTATATCTAGAGGTTAGAAGCCCTGTAGTACAAATATAGGCTTTAATTCTATTATACATTATTTGAAACTTACAGAAGCAATAACATTTTTAGAATATATATTCAAGTTTATTTCAATATATTTGAATGTATTTAAGTTTTGTTTAAAGGACTTTTATAAACAATTTCATTTTATTAACTTCATATGACGTGAATATGTTTGGAATATATTTTGAAAGTTATTTAAAAAGTCTTGTCCATATGATTGGTGATACTCTATCCATGTATTTAGCTGGGATAAAATAAATATTGAGATTTATACTTATAGGCCTATGTTTATTAAAAATAATAGTTAAACAAACTGAATAATTAAAGTTTTTTTTTTCAAATACCCTTATTTTTTACTTACATGAAATTACATTCTAAAAGCAATCTATTAAGACTTAACACAATCTTTGAAAAATGTTTGCTAACGTAATGTCACATATATTTTTGGTTCTGGATTCTTAGGAGAGTTTTGTAATTTAAAACTGATAAGAAGATAGAAAAGTATCCATAGCAAAATACATTTAATTTCAATGGAAGTTTTTACATTAAATCTTATGTAATAATGGTATCATATTAGAGCAACAAAATAAAATTATGAAATAAAATCGTTCATAACATATTCTACGTGAATATTAATAGATTGTTTTGAATTATATTAACATTCTATAAAAATAAAAGTTATCTGTTTTTTACTATGTACAATATAATCTTTTTAAATCCAAGATATTAAAGAAAAACCAAATTTATTAAAGGATTTATTGAGATTCCAATTATACGTTAAAAGTCTAACCTAATGTATTGGTTCTAAATTGGTTTTTTTCTATAAGATGGATGATAGTTAATACAATTTATAGTTAACGTCAGCCTTGGTCAATGGCATAATCATACATGCCTTTTGTTTCTGTTAATCTTAAGCCAATGTTCAAGAAAAAAAGTGTGTTGGAATTCTGGTGACATTAAATATTAAGGCCTCACATAGGATGACTGCAAGCAAAGTAGGAGTGATTTAAGTTTACAATAAACAGAGCCCAAGGCACTCGTCTTAATGCTTGTTAGTATTTCCATGTAAACAATATAATAAACCAAATTGGATGAAGATTTCATTCATTTTAAACGAAAAAAGCTTTAGAGATACCATTAAATAAAATGTTAATTTGAAAGTTAAAAAATTAATAACCTGAATGTTAACATTTATGAAATAGCCTGAAGCGAACCCAATAATACCCAAAGAAGAAAACCACTTTTATATTATTTAAATTAAAATCTATAATGTGTGTTGCTTATCACTGGCAAGCCATTGCAACCAAATAAAGCAGCAACAGATAAATTAAATATTTATGGAAACTATTTTCTGATTCTTGACTGACACATCAGTGAATTTAAATGCAATTCTAATTTTGTTTGTCGAAAGAGCCATTTGGTAACAATACACCTATAATTCACTTCATTTTTAAAGTCATTAGTGGATTTATTATATTCAAATTATAAAGTTGATGATATTAAGTTTTTTGTTAAAATATTATATTTTAATACAAATATGAGAAACTATATACATATTTTGAGAAAACATTATTTGTACGAATACATTTTAACACAAGCAGGAATGTTCCGAATAAAATATATTGATAGTAAAATGTAAAAAAATACACTAGACAAATTATTTAGTAACTAAGATTAGATTCACTACGAATTAAATTTATATACAACTTCAACTACAAAAAACTGATAAGACAAAACAATAATTGAAGAATAAAGGCTACATATTTATACAAAATACAAGTTTTATATTATTTTCTATTAAAACTATTGTATGTTATTTAAAAAAAGATCAAAGTCTATAAATATTGTTATCGTGCAAATCGTATTAGTTATATTAAAGTCCAAGTGAATTAAATGCATATTGTTACTTAAGGGCAGAATGTGACCTCATCAATAGTTCTATGGGCTTCTGAACCTCCAGAGAAACTCTTTCCTACAGTAAGCTCAGTCAAAACAACGAGTAAGCCCCCCCATTATATAAATATTCCCTTAAAACACTAAAATGTAATATTTATGTTAACTTCTATTAGGAAAGATTTTGTTCAACATTTTCAAAACATTTTAATGTTAATGTCCATAAAGTTTTTCATCTCTTATTTAAGTAAAGCTATAGTAAGCTTAATAATGTTATGTTTTATCTGATCCAAAGATCATGAATATTAAGAAAACTATATATTCTAATATTAACTTAGTTGTTCATGTGTAATTTAAGCTAGTTGGTAGTACTAATAAATACATTGATAGTACAACAATGTATCTCGACCATTACAGAAATAGATTAGTTGTTGATATGAGTGGTTAAATTTATATACTTATCCATTAAATATGAGATTTAATTTAATTTATAAACCATCAAAATATAATTTATTATTGAGGAGAATCCACGATATGAAAATTTAAAGAAATAAAACCTGAAAACTAATCCTAATGGCGACCTAGTAGCAACAATGGTAGCTCATATATTTCCTAGAGATACATCTGTTCTCTACTTACCTCTGTCGCACAGCCATTGTTAGCAGAATGCGTGCAGGGATTGGGCCCACAATTTGTGCACGTCACAATCTCATTCGGCCCTGCTGTGTCACGTTTGTTTTTGTCCCCCTGAAAACAAAACATATAAATCATTGCTGACAACATATCATAGAACATCAACAATAATTGTTTGATTCGGTTCCTTAGGTGAAAATAAATGTTTGTGAAATACATTTTTTGTATTTTTTTTTTATACTTCAAAATGTCTAAACTTTAGTTTCAAGGTATTAGGTGTGACTTTATATTTCAATATTCATCTTAGTTATATTTAACAGATATTATAATTAGTTTGTAGTGATACGTAAATTAAAATAGTCTATATAACACACCACACTTTACACAGACAAGATATACTGGATCCACAGCCTCAAGGTTAAAATGGCTGTGCTTTGTTAGAGCGCCTGAGGCCTTAGCAGCCTTCCTTTGAAGCCTACATTTAATGTACATTTTATTATATACTACCTTTTCACGGTCAAAATATCTCAAGCATTAAAATAAATCATTGGGCACATACGACTTAATATTAAAGAAAAACAAGAAGACGGGATTTTGTTAAACAGGTGAGTAATGACTAATATGGGTTGACATCTGCCAAGTTCCTTGATTAAATCTACCAAAAATAAAATATATACATTTTTATTATACTAACTAACTTATTATTTTAAATTATTTTGTCTTCTAGTGCAATTTAAAGAAAGGCTCATTTAAACATGGTTTCACTTCAAAGAAGACACACATATCTTTCGGCCAGCTTCCAGAAAGCTAAGTTCAGGTAGCAGCCCAACCACAAAATCACAAAATTCTGCCTCACAAAGAGGTTACGCAGACTGTCCATCACGATTACAGATGTCCCTTTATGGCGAATTTGTTAAAAAAGAGTTGTTGTACAAATGCACATTTGGAAGTGGTTTTATGACTGAGCATTGGCACTAGTGAGCCCCAGTGATGGACTCAACCTGGCTCAAAGAGTGTTGCCACACTCCCGTAAGGCTGAGGATCTGGAGTAGCCTTGTCTGTGCCCTCTGTCAAAGGGATTGTTCACAGTAATTCGTAAAATAGTCAGACATAAAATAATTTTAAATACTCAAATCCACATGTTAAAATAGTCGAAAAATCATGCACAGTTAGGGATATTAAATAAAACTTTGGGTCAGTAAATAAATGACTTAAAAATATTGTTAATAATTTGCTAACTAGATTTTAAGGGCATTCCTCATGCTTTGGATTTAAATTTATTGTATATTATTAAACTTTCTAACTAATAATACAATGTAATATACAAAATAAAGCTTGTAATGAAATATAAGTTTAAATAAAGGGTATTTAAAAATTAGTTACAAACTGTATCCCTGGGGTATAAAAGATTTTAATAATATCAATGATTAGAACCACATCTTACTACCCGATCGGACTATACTCTAAATATTTTAATAATTGGACATGATATTGATTTTAAAAATAAAACATTTTACTTTATAAAATTACAGTCACTCTTCTTGGGAGATATTGGCATGACCCATATAATATATGTGTGTGAATAAAAATATCCTACATTGTGTGTATAATTGTATGTCATATTTAAAACAAAGAAAAATTAATTTTAATGTAAGTATAGTTAGAATTATAAAAATCTACTTTGCATGCACTGGCACATTACCCTTTTTAATTTAATAATGAAATTAATCTTGGATATAATAATCATAACACTGAATAGTAAAATATGTTGGACCAAGTAAAATTAATTTTAATTCAATTTAAATTGGTGTTTATTTATATTTTGGTTGCAAAGTATAGCATTTCCCTTGTGAACTCGATATTATAGATTGAAAATTATCTATGTACACAATTTAGTACGTTTTTTAAAAAGTATAGTAAGTTACACCTAGTAACAAGTTTGAAAAATCTTTAATAAATTAAATACAAAATAGTGCATTTAAGCCAAACACATTATGTTTAAGAATAAATATTTTATTTGCATAATTTAATTAATATAGATGTATAAAAAATCACTCAATCCAACCAAATTCATTTTGTAGCAAGCTAGCTAGCTTTTAGAAGAAAAAAAACTTTATTTTAAAGAATGTACAGAATAACACTACTACTGTGAGGAAATTTTGAAAATAATCATGACAAGCTAAAACGTAAAGCTATGAGAAAAATTAATATAAAAAAACGAGGGAAATGTCCTACTGAACTAATGGATGAACATGAGTCAACCAATTTAGGTAGAATAACCTATTTTCGTATGTTTAATTTAAAAAAAATACCAATAGTGAAGGGAATGTTAGTATTCCAAAGTAAGAATTCGTGATAATAATATAATTAAAAAACAAGTTGCCAAGTCAGAAATGGTGGCTAAGACCATATGGCAACCAGAAATCAAATTTTAAAATAAATGTTTATTAATTTGTGGATACATTATTAATACATATTATTAATTTATATTTTATAAGAATATGTGCGTTTTTAAGAAAATCTTATTTCTCTATATTTATAAGAAAAATAACAATAGCTTACAAACATAGTGTCTATATTTCGTCCACCTCAATTGACTAAGTGTGTAATCTAATATTATATATAGTTGAAAATTAACTTTTGTAGATTTATTACTAATTTTTACCTCATCCACACTTAAATAAATGTAACATTATCTTCAGTATGGCAATAAAATGTAGGCCTAATATGTCGACTATTAAAGGAATAACACAAATACCAGGTTTTCCGTAATTATAATTTTGCTACACTATTCAAAAAATATTGTATCTTCATGATTCCCAGTCACAATTTTGTGTGCACGCCCACCATCAATCAAACGAGCTACATACAGTCGTTGTGTATTTACCATCTTCAAAATGTTTCGCGATAAATACAAGACATGGAATTGTTCATTATGTAGCTTTATTCATCTTCCTGACTGTCCATAACTCATAGGTACACATATAATATCTCAGAACTTTCTCTTAGAAAATCTCAATTTATTCTCTTTGTATTCTCTTCATTTGTCTTATAAGGTATGCCTACCTTGCAATTTTCCAGTATTGGTAACAAGATAGGACCATAGTATTTGGATCTGTCTAGTTAAGGCTGCTTCCTTTGAGTCTCAACGGTTTGTACAGTGCACTACATCCATGGAGAACAATGGTGAACAATATGGTTTGGTGTATATAGAGTTTAACGTTTCAAAAATAAAGATTAAATTACAATTTTACTGTGCATTTTAATAATATATTAATCATAGACAAAGAATTTTAAACCTTCCCTATAGCAAATATAATGTTCCTTTATTATGCTACCTTATCTAAAATCTAGATAAATCGATGGATTTATTATTGTTTACATGTATATATATATTTATATATATATATAAATAATATATATATACATACAATAGCTATATTTTATAAATATATATTTATGTTTATTAATTAACATATATATATATTCAAATATATCTACGAATAAATATAAATAAATATACAAATATATTTATGTATAAATTCTTTATAATATGTGTATATTTATAGATAAACTAGCTTTTACCCATCGCGGCTTCGCTCACAATAATTGATAAAATCTTTTAATTTTTAACTAAACTGTTTTGGTTATAAATCAAAATTTATTTGTTTCAAATATCTATGCGTTTTTCTCAGTTCTAGCTGTAAATAATTTCACCATATTTTAATTTTCACTTTTAAATATTTTGTAATAAAAGAAATATATATTATTTAAGTTATAAATTATGGTTTTTTTAAATTTTTACCTTCATAATTAGTAAGATAAATAAATAAATGAAATAATATTTTTTTCGCACTATATAGCTAAAATCACATCATATTTATTATTTATTAGTATGAAACTATATAACAATAATTACTATTTATTTTAATTACAAAATATTAAATCACAAATTCTTAAATAACATCATTTCAATCAAATTATAATCATATATTTATTATTATTAAAATCAAAGGTTGGGAATAGTCTGATATGTTATTCCAGGACATACTCTACCAATGTACAAATATTCATTAGAATACGGTAACTTTATATTACTTTACCTCACCTCTTTGAAGTTAGTAAAGAACAGTTCAAAACAAAAGCTTACGCACAAAAAATACAATTGAACTTTTATCATAAAAGTGACTTCGTATTTACACGTGAAAACAACAAAATTTCTTTCAACTTTTCGCTCCGTAGAAATATTTTGAAGGTTGGATGTTGCGTACGTTTTCGTTTTAAATTGATATTTACTAACTTTAAAAAATGGTGAGGTAAAGTAATATTTTAATTACAATCACATTCATATTTACTCGTAAAATCTCATATGTATATATACACGAAAAGTTTAAACATTAGTAATGGGAAATTAATGTAAAATCAAATGTTGGGAATAGACCTATATGTTATTCAAAGACATACTCTACCTACCTATCTAGTTTCATTCGAATCCGTTCAGCAGTTTTGGCGTGATTGAGTAACAAACATCCAAACACACGACATTTCGCATTTATAATATTAGTAAGATTATATAAAGACTTATATTACTAAATATTTATAGCTATATTATTTATAAATAAATTATATAAATATATAAAATTTTATATATAAACATATATTTACATAATACAAATTTGTATATAATATGTATATTTATGTATATATATTTATATGTATGTTTATTTTTTACGACATGAAGATATTAATATTTTTATAATATACATATATATTATATTTTTATAATATATATAAATATTAATATTTTTATATATGTATATATGTTTGTATTAGTTTTCATTAATATGTTTATAAATACTATTTGATATACAGTTATATATTTGAATATATGTATATTTAAATAGAGTATATATTTAGTTATAGGCTACATATACATACATGATTATATATTTTTTTTGTACATCATATTATATATCTGTACATATATGCATAAATAAATATATATACATATATATAAACTTTATATATTTTTACAAAAGATAATTTTTAAATGTAACCATTAATTATTAAAACAAATAGTTCTAAGTTGAAAAATCCAACTTCTATCAGACCGAATAAATAAAGATATGTAAACAAATTTTGATTTAAATTCACCCTGAATTTCTAAATTTAATATAAATGTTATTAATATAGACTTTTTCATCACTTTGCTGTATAATTGCAGAATATTAACAATTAATTGATCTATAAATTTATTTCTTTGAAAATGTTAAATTGTTGAGGAATATGATTTTCATCAATATGCTAGGTAATTGCAGAATACTAACGATTAATTGATCTATAAAATTATTCCTTTGAAAATGTTAAATGGTTAAAGAATATGATTTTATTACATAAAATTCAATATGAAATGATTTTTATTGAAAACTTGTGTTTAATAGCACAGTGCGGATTCATAAACATGTTGAAACTAACCCATGCGACCTACTGTCTACTGTCTCTTACCGAGACCTCTGGTTAAACCCAAGAACTTTTTTTTCCAGATTTCAACAAATAAATTGTTTTTGTATGCCATGACATAATTTATACACAATACATGAGTATGGGTATGAGTGAAATCTTAAATTATATTTGAGTTGACACTTATATATATACAGTTAAAGCGTATTCAACTATCGTTTTTCGTTATCCAGTTACATTGTGGAGAAATTTGTATACATTTTTAAATGTGATCAAAGGATCAAGTATTATTGTTTATCTTTTATACTGAATAGTAGAAAATATCACCTAACAAATGTAGCAATTATATTGTTGATACTCTAATCAGTGTTCAGTGTTTGTTGATAAATGTTCAAGATCTATGTTCTGTTACTCATTTAAATTCTTCCAGTAATACTTATGTGTTATAAATTAATTTATAATATATGCACAAAAATATCAATGATGCAAAAATATTGACTACATACATAATTTTACATTTATAAAAGCATTAAAATAAAACAAATGAAGACATTATAACTAAATAAAGGAGAGAGAAATAAACAAAAATACACTTAAAGACACACACACACACACACACACACACACACACACACACACACACACACAGGCACTTTATTATAATACACATAACACATTTAAACATTATGTAGATAGCAAGATAATTTAAATGAATATGATGTTAATAATAACTTATTTAATAACTACATAAATTAAATACTTTTTTACTTAACAACAACAATAATAATAGTTTTACTTGACACACAATCTTACTGTATCCCTACATTTCCTCTCACATCGACGATCGAGACTCTGCTCGCAGACCCTGAGCAAGATTATGCTGAAAGGAGGTTATAGTGAAAGAAGTTCTATAGTTTGGTTCAAGAGCATTCCAGGACCCCTAATTTTGAAACTTGCGAAAATACTCGCTTGCGAGCTAACTCGCAACCTATGAACTCGCAACTCGCAGGCTGTATTGAAACAGCGCTAATTTTGAAAGGTTTCTACTGTCGTGCGAGTGGGTGTAGTGTTGTTTCGCTTGCGACTGACTTTTCAATCCGACAACACTGTAAAACCACGACATGCCAAAGGATTGAGGCGATGAGATGCTACAACCCGCCATTGTACAAGATACGTAACTGAAAGTAAACACTATTATTGTATTGAGT